>RCUC01126007.1:0-23393 GCA_003697995.1 Taxidea taxus jeffersonii
AAACGAAAGCTAGAAAATGTCAGCTCTCCAGGAAAAGGTACAGGGACACACAAGGCAGAGCTGTCTCAACCTCTGAGATCACATGCTCGAGCCCCTCGCACTCAGTCCACCGTCTCCCCGAATCTGCTCTGGACCTGGACAGATCCCTGAGCTTGCTGCCCTCTTCAGCAGGTGCTCCTCTTTTACAACTTAGACCCCAGGGCCTCTATTTCCTTTCTTAAATTCTAAATCTCGGCTCCCTCTTGGCCTGTACCTAGACTGGGGAACACTACTGGGGAGGAAAAAAGTCCAAGACCAGGCCTAGGTACCATTCTACATCCTAATGCTAAACACCACCTAAAAATCCCATTATCCTAGCTGGCTCATTTCGAATCATCCAAGAACATAACTGCAGGCCTTCACCTTCCTTCAGCCTCTAACCTGTCTCACTTTCATCAGATGATCTCACTGCTGGATTCATGGAGAAAACACCGTTTTCCAAGTACCACAGCGACAAGCTCCTTGGCCTGTACCCCCCTTCCCTCTGGAACTGCTCCAACGGTAGAGCCCTCACACCCAGCCAGCACCTCCCCGGGCTCCCATTCCCCATTCCTCCTACTTGCTCCTTTCCAAAGCATTCCAAGGTACTCTGGTTTCTCCTATCCTACCCCCAACACCCCAATACCCCCTCGCATGGCCACTACCTCCCTCTCCCCTTCATGTCCACATCTCCCTTTGCGGAATTGTGGAAGTCTGCTCACTTATTCCTTGTCTTTCCACCACTCACTTAACCACTCAACCAGGATGCTGCCCGATCAGCCTATTCATGAGCTCTCAGCTCAGGTCACTGGGACCGCTAGGTGCTCAATTCCAACAACGGTGCTCCAGCCCTACCCTCCTGAGCTCTCATTAGTCCCTCCTGCAGGGAGTACTCATGTCCCCTCACTCCCATGATGCACATTCTCCTCTCTCCAACATTCTGGCAACTCCCTCTGGACCCTAACCCTGCCCCAGGACCTCTGACCTCTGGTCCTCGCACTCCAGCTAATCTGCTCTACTCTGAGAACTTCAGCTGCCTTCAGAATGCTGAAAATTCCCTAATTTGTACCTCCTCAGAGCTCCTGACTCATCCAGTTGCCAAGCTAACATCTCTACTTAGACAGCCTGCAAGCACGTCTAGCCCAGCTGTCCCAATCAGCTCCAGCTCTCCCCAAATCCTCCTCTAACACCTGCTTATCTCCACTACTTCTTACCCCTCAGAGAAAACCACAGCAACCTGGGAATATTCCCTCCTGCTCAATCGCAGCCCCCACCTCCCATGCATTCCTTCTGCAAAGAAATGCAACATACTGGCTCTACTTGCCAAATGTCTCTGATTATCCCAGCTGTGCCCCATCCACACTCCAACCACAAAGCACCCCCCCCAGCTACCCCCCATCCCTACTCTGATCACCAGGCAACCCCCAGCTGTGCCCTATCTACACTACCCCTACCAGACAACCCCCCAGCTATGCCCTATCCACGCTTCCCCCATCAGACAATGCCCTCCACCCCGAGCGGTGTTCTATCCATGCTCCAGTTATCTTGACCTACCCTCTCGCCTCCTTAAGCCCAATGCCATCTCATCTGGATATTACAACAGGTCCCTCCCTGAGCCACCAGAACCCATTCTCACTCTTCTTTCACTCATTCTTCACAGTGTAGCTACAGTGATCTTTTCAAAATAAATCTCTTTCCATCACTATTCTACATAATTGAACTGCTTTAATTCCTTCTCACCACTCACAGAGAAATCCAAAATCCTTAACAAGGGTATGTGAAGTGCCTTCTGCATTCCTTGACAGCCTTTCTACACCTTATCTCTTCTACAGTCTCAGTGTTCTTCTTCCAGGGCCCTGGACTCAATGAGACCAGTCACCTCAGGGCCTACCTGGAATCTCATCATCACGTGATCTGTTCATTGCTATTATCCTTAAAGTCTCAGCTTCCTCGGAGAAGCCTTTAAGAACCCCCAGACCTGCATGCTTTGCTTGATACACCCTCCCTGTTTTTTCCTTTTTGTACTCATTGTTCTTCTAATCACTCACACTAGTGACTGAAATGCCAACCACTCTGCCTCCCTCCTTTGTACACAAAAGGTGCTTAAGTATTTCCTCAATTAATGACCTTCTAAGAACCTGTGATACAAACGCTGACATACCTCAATTCTATTTATATATTTTCCCCACCTTAGAATTTAAGGCATTAGCACCTGCATACAGTAACATAACTGATTTGTTTTTGTACTCAGAGCTAGGCACAAATATAAAAATAAGAAAACTGCATTCTGCCTTTGTCAAAGACTCAAATCTTTCTTGGGGCACCTGGCTGGCTCAGTCAGTGGAGCGTCTGACTCTTGATCTCAGGGTTGTGAGTTTGAGCCCCACAAAGGGTGCAGAGATTGCTAAAACATAAAATCTTAGGAGAGCCTGGGTGGCTCATTCAGTTGAGCATCTGACTCTTGATTTCGATTCAGCTCATCATCTCAGGGTCGTGGTCTCTGTCTCTCTCTCTAATCAATCAATCAATCAATCTTTAAGTACTAATAACGATGATAAAATCTCAAGGAAAAAAAAGAAATACTCTTTTTTAGGAGGAGTAATGGGTGTGTAATGGGCACTGAATGTTTTTCCACAATGAAATTGCAATATGCAAAGTTCTAGAAATTTGCTATAAACTAGATCAAGTTAATATTACTAAACTGTACTGTTAAAATTAGTTAAGATGGGGGTGCCTGGGTGGCTCAGTGGGTTAAAGCCTCTGCCTTCGGCTCAGTTTGTGATCCCAGGGTCCTGGGATCGATCCCCGTATCGGGCTCTCTGCTCAGCAGAGAACCTGCTTCCTCCCCCTCTCTTTGCCTGCCTCTCTGCCTACTTTATTTGACTGTCTGTCAAATAAATAAATAATATCTTAAAAAAAAAACAAAACTAGTTAAGATGGTAAATTTTATGTTTTGTTTTGTTTTTTTACCAGAATAAGAATGATATTTCTAAATACACTGCCTTAAGAGAGTCTCACTCCTGATTCTGCTCAAGAGCTACCCTCTTTCAGACTTTGAACCCGTCTCCCCAGCTAGCTTTAAGCACAGTAGACACTTACACCTGGGACTAAGCCAGAGTGCCCGGCCTACATGAAACACCGCCGTGAACGCCACAGCACTGACTGGAAGTCTACAGTGGAGTTTGGACAAACTGACAAAGGTAGCCATAGTAACTGCAGATACCAGAAATGTTGGGATTCCATTTATTAAGTGGACAAGAAAAAGGCAACTTTACACGAGGAAACACTGACAAACTTCCTAAGGGAGTGACCAGACCTAACACAACCAATGATGACACGAAGTGATACTGTGAGCCTCTTGACATGATGCTGAGAACACCTCACTGCCCAGGCAGTATTCCTGCCCAAAGTGTCTAACCTGAGTGTCATCAGGAGGAAATAATCAGGAATGTTCAAATTTCACAGCACCCAGAGAACGTCAATATCATGAAAATGCTTCATCCCTGAGGAGGCAGGCTAAGGTTACAGGGTCATGTGGACTCAGCCGGACTTGATCCCGGAGTGGAGTCTATACGAAACACAAACAACTAAGCGGGGACATCCTTGGGGCAACTGGAAAATCAGAACAGGCTATACACTGAGATATTATCATTGTGTCAATATCAAATTTCCTGGAATGATGTGAAATGGTGTGACACAGAATGACAGTCGCATTGGAGAAGGACTTATAGTTGAAGTGTCATCATGTCTCCAACTATCCTTCAAATGGCTTGGCAAATTAAAAAAAAAGATACACACACAAATATACATGTTTTCTCTCAAGGCTGAAGAGTGGACAGCTCTAGCGAGGGTTGAGTCCAGCTGAAGGGCATACAGACACTAATCATACTATTCTTTCAAATTTTCTGTGGCTTCAAATTTTTCAAAATACGGCCATCAACAAAAGTGTTTAAGGGGGACGCCTGGGTGGCTCAGTTGGTTAAGCGGCTGCCTTCGGCTCAGGCCATGATCCCAGCGTCCTGGGATCGAGTCCCACATTGGACTCCTTGCTCAGCAGGGAGCCTGCTTCTCCCTCTGCCTCTGCCTGCCTCTCTGTCTGCCTGTGCTCGCTCTCTCTCTCTAATAAATAAATAAATAAATAAATAAATTTTAAAAAGTGTTTAAGAACTCTGTTGATCAGGGACACTGGGCAGATGAATAGACATTTTATCCAGCAGCGAAGATGGGCCCCACTATGTCTATGTCTCTATGTAGGTTGGGCCCTGGGCAAAACTAAGGCTTGAGGCAGAACACAGGCCTGACTTCTAGAACTCTTACTGGATCAGATGCATCCTGAAAGCAAATCACACTTCTCTGCATTCATCATCTCGCCCTCCACAGTGGTATGTGCACACACCATATGCTCAGCATGTTTGCTAAGTAAGTAAGAACCACTGAAATCTTAAATATCACCTGAAGGCCTGAGTGACTATGGAAGACCACGTGTGTGGGAACGTAATCAGCACATGCCTGATTGGGGCTACAGCTGCTGAGGAAGGACCTGGCCGACAATCTAAGGCTGAAGGATTGAGGAGGTAGGAAGGAGGAAGGGTGATGCGTTCCTCCCCACACTCTCTCCCACCCACATGCCTTATGAGCACCTCCTTGTCCTGCATCCCTTGAGCTTCCTGCCCTCCCATGACAGTCCCCTCTCACTACATACCACTCTTCCTGAAAGCTGCTGGGGACCACAGAGCCAACATCAGTGTCACTAACCTGGAGCCAAAAGCCACGAGGAATCCGCTCTTACAGAAGACCTCTCTGCTAGATTCCTGCTCCCCGGCCTCACCGGTGTCTCCTGTGTGGCCTTTGCTTACTGAGATGCTGCTGGAGCTTTCTTTGTTCCATGGACACTCACCCCCCACCCCCAACTAGGACAGGCTGGTCTTGGAATGAACACTCATGGCTTTCAGCTCTCTGGCCAACTTCTGTTGCAAAACCAGTGTCTTAAGGAGGTTAGCGCAACAGATGAGAGTGTGGTGCTTGATGTAACCTCCACATGGGCCAGTGAGCACAGCTCCACTCCATGGCTCCCCACGTTGTCCCTCCACCGATCGCCTAAGGGACACCAGCCATGGATTCCAAATCAATGTAACTGGCACAGAAACAAAGAGAGAAAGCAAAGGCTATGTGATACTTCTCAGCCCTCATTTCCAAACCATTCCATTTAGACGACACAGTGACGCATAAACTTCATCTTCCAAGAGCGTACCTTTCCCTAGAGGCTTCATCTGGGATCCCTAGGCATATCTCTCGGTCAAACCTTCCTGCACGTCTCAAAGCAGGGTCTAAAGCGTCCGGTCGGTTGGTGGCTCCAATGACAAGGACTCGGGCCATCGTGGCCATGGTATTCAGATCTGGTAAGAAGCAGACACAGGGTGAGCAGTGAACAGGACACCGGGGATGGCAGACAACTTCTGTAAGTCACCTGAGCGCTTAGAGAGCAGTACATGTTTTGACAGCAATATACATACAAAGCTAACATCTACTAATTGTCTGTTATGTGGAAGACGAGAAGAGGATAAATACACATTGTCCTCAAGCAGCTCACAGTGTACTGAGAAACCCACCGGACTAATCTTGTGACACATGGCGATGGGTAGAAACAGAGCATTGCAGTGAGACAATGGAAGACAGCATGGTTTCACAGAAGAGGCCACATTCAGGGAAGGAGGATATTCATAAGCAGACCAAGTGAATGAAGTTCCGCATGAACAGAGTGTGTGAGTGACAGCAGAGGCACAGGCACACGTGCTAAGCTCAGAGCGGGGCTGCCCAGCAGCAGGCAGTCTGAACGAGAATGCACAGTGCAGGTCTCCAAACAGCCGTGTGGCATGGATACCTGGGTGCGGAGCGGGGGGTACACACTACAGTCTTCGGTTGCTCTGGCATCATCTAGAGACAGTTTCAGGAATGGCAGAGTGCAGTGCCCAGCGCGTGTCCTTCCTAAGTGTTATTTCTCTCTCATTCTTCTCCACCAATCCAGGGTGGACCAGCAGAGGTCTGAGGTCACACTCCTCATAGGTAAGAAGGTAACAAGGCAGGAAGATGCTAATTCAGTACCAGTACCTTAATGGCCGAGTCACGAGGAATCTGTAGAATATTCCTTAGCCCACAGGAAGCCAGAAAAGGCTTTTCTGAGAAGGTGTGTATGTTGGAAAGACAATTCTAAGAGTAGAGAGGAAGAGAGCAGGGGAGAACTCAGTGTGATCTGATGGCAGCCATCACGGGACAGAGGAGACAATGAGGCAGGAACACCGGGGAGAAGTGGGAGAGGCCCAGTTGCAGGGTGAAGCTGCACATGCAGCCCAAGGCACTAAGTGATTCCCCGCTAAGGGAGTGAAGGTCGAGGGCAGGGGAGAGACCAAGACCACTCCATCTGGATGAGGAGGAAGGTGATGCTGTGGAGAGCATGGAAATGGGGGAGGGGGGCAAGGGAACAGAGAAGGGAAGCGGGTCTGGCCCGAGTGCACGGAGCATGGGGTATCCGGCAGGCAGCCAGGAAGAGGAGTCTGATATTGATCAGAAATTGAGGTTACAGATACGCTTTTGTTTGCTGAAGTGCTGCTCATCAGACAGCTGGGAAATGGGCGGAAGGCAGATGAGAAGGCCAAGTGGGAAGTCTTAGAGACGGCCTCTGTCTGAGGGACAGGGGACGGAGGCAGGCATGGCAGGGAACGATTAAGGAGCAGCCGGACAGCCAGGGAAGGACAGAAAAGACAGTGCCCATGCTCAAGCCATGTGTGCTAACAATGCCCAGGATGAGGCAATCGACAGGCATGAAGGCTCTCAAGAACCACCATGTGGATGCTCGCTGGGGGCTCACTGTGTGCCAGGCGCTAGGGTGTAGTCGGCCCCTCGGGCAACACCTGCCACCCGTGGAACAGGTAGATTTAACAGAATTTCAGACAGATGAGCACTGAAAGCCACCAAATGCAGCCAACAGAGGTTCCCCCATGACTGTCCCAGGAGTAGCCTCAGTAAAACATCAGGGACAGACATGTAGTGACAGGAGTATAGTGTAGACTGCAAACACAAGCCTGTACTTAACAGATAGCAACTACTCCTTTGACAGATTTTGGGTTGAGAAGAGAGGCACAAGGTGGTCAGTTTGAGTGAGACAGGAAAGCTCTTACAAAAATTTCTGGAAGTGGGGTGCCTGGGTGGCTCAGTGGGTTAAAGCCTCTGCCTTCGGCTCAGATCATGATCCTAGTGTCCTGGGATCGAGCCCTACATCGGGCTCTCTGCTTGGCTGCGGAGCCTGCTTCCTCCTCTCTCTCTGCCTGCCTCTCTGCCTACTTGTGATCTCTCTCTGTCAAATAAATAAATAAAATCTTTAAAAAAAAAAATTTCTGGGACGCCTGGGTGGCTCAGTTGGTTAAACAGCTGCCTTCGGCTCAGGTCATGATCCCAGCGTCCTGGGATCAAGTCCCACATCGGGCTCCTTGCTCGGCAGGGAGCCTGCTTTTCCCTCTGCCTGCCTCTCTGCCTCTCTGCCTGTGCGCTCTCTCTCTCTCTAACAAATAAATTAAAAAAAAATTTTTTTTTTTCTGAAAACTGGGGCAACTGGGTGGTTCAGAGGGTTAAGCCTCTGCCTTCAGCTCAGGTCATGATCTCAGGGTCCTGGGATCAAGCGCCACATCAGGCTCTCTGCTCAGCAGGGAGTCTGCTTCCCCCTCTCTCTGCCTATCTCTTTGCCTACTTGTGATTTCTCTCTCTGTGTCAAATAAGTAAATAAAATCTTAAAAAAAAAAAAAAAACCAAAAAAAAAACTTTCTGAAAACCGCATAAAAGCTCAAGGAAGAGATTCCACTGTGAGAGTTCACTCAACAAGCAAGAAAAACTTGAAGGAAACGAGGTGGCACGTTATAATCATGAGCAGCACACGTGCTTCCCACGAAGATGTACCTACGCTGAGCACCCCAGCACTGAGGCTGGCATGGAGCCAAAGCTGCTCCCCTGCTGGTTACATGGGTCTAACACCCACAGCTACGACAATGACCTAGAGCGGGAATTCCCTTCCTTCTTCCAGGTCGGGTCACTCAGACACTGTGGTCTCAGTGATGTGTGCTGAGCATATCAGGTGTCAGTAACAGAACTCAATGGGAACAGTAGTGGGAATCTGAAATCCTCAGTCATGAAAAATACCCTTCCACAGGCAATCAACAGGCAGCAATGGAAGCATGAATGTCAAAATGCTATTTTTTCCTGCTGCATGAAAGATAAAAATCAGACCTCCAGCAAGGACTGGCCACCCTCTCCTGCCAATAATTTCAAGATAAATCCCATTCTTCTTCTCCCTTTTCACCAGTATGATGTGATCATGATAAACTGATGTTACATTAGCCACAAGTTTGAATTTTGGAATATCATGGAAAAAGCAAAGTCCCACTTCTCTCCACACAGAATAAAACCTGTTTATGGGGCATCAGCTCTCCTAAACAAAGCACACATTTGCGGATAGCCTATTAGCCATACACATGTATGTAGAATTCTAGAGCCTAGCCCAGGCTTTGCTGATGACCCACTGTATACACTGGGTCCTGGCTCCCTGTGCATCACTTTCCTCAAGGACAAGATAATATTTTAAGATACTTTCCAGCTCTTAATAATTAAAATTATGCCTGAGTTTTAAGTTTTTGAAATTAGGTAAAATTAGCTCTTAAGTGGCCTCCTTATTACCTAGTTCAAAACAATTTATATTAAAGTTTTAAATTATTAAAATTCAAATTTGTAAAAAAAAAAAAAAAGAATAAAATAAAAAAATTCAAATTCGTAAACTCTGAATTAGTATTTTACAAAACTCTCAAACTGCAGGGGGAAAACCACCTGGGACAGACTACTTGGGGCACGACTGTGTCCACCAAACTACTGACTGCTTTCTCTACTCTGTTCAGAGAGGAGACCCTAAAACACACACACAGAGACATACCGGAAACCCCAACTAACCCCAACTGTCAGTAAAGTTCTGGTAGTGGGTAATCTGTTTAGGCCCGGTACTTGTGCCTTTCTTCCAGACTATAAAATCTCTGAAATCAGAAAGCTTCTATCATCATGGGATAAGCATTGTGCCTCAGTATGCCTCCTGGGGTCTCTCTCCTTCTTAGGGAACCACCTATCTTATAACTGGTAACAATATAGCTTCGATATGGTAATTCAGAACAGAGGCCTCAAAACATGGCAAGAAAATTTTACACGAAAATAAAACAGCAGACTAAGCAATCTGAAACCAGCACCACAAGGAACCCCAAACCTGTACTACTTCAAAGTACCTTGTATACGTAAACCCCAGGCTATTTCACAGTGGACAGGATCTAGTTCCAAAAGTATATTTACCTTCCCTCCCAATTTCTATCTAAAAACAATTTAACAAAACTGAAAAAAACAAGTTACAGACTGGGAGAAAGTAACTGTACTTAACAAAGAATTTGTTTCCTTAACAAATTAAAATAAATTACTCCTTCAAATCAATTTTTAAAAATTCAGTTACACAGTAAGCACAGGATGAGAAAGGGATTGGGGTGATACAAAGCGCTAAGAAATACAGAAAAATGATCATCTCCCGCAAAAACAGGGAAATGCAAAGAAGAACAAGGCAAGATCTCTATCATTACCACCAGCCTATCAAACATGAGAACATGGTGACAGTCGGGGTTGTGGAGCGACATGGACACAGGGCATCTCAGAGGACGGGAAGCGTACACTGTAAACCCTTCTGAAGGCAGTTTGCCAGTTCCTATAAAACTGAAAGCACGTAACCTTTAACCATCACCTTAATTTTTTAGTATTTATCCTTGAAAAATATGTGTGCACCAAAAAGGGCGACTTAGATTCCCTACAGCTTCTGGTAAAGCAAAAAACAAAACTTAAACATCCATCAAAATGGGAATGCTTACATGCAATATAATAAATCCGTCCTAAAGAATACCATGCAGGAGTTAAGAGGTAAATTTAAATGCATTAAAACAGCTACATTTCTCAGGAGCATTAAGATATACACACAGCAAGTCCTAGAACAATGTGAGTGGTGCAATCGCAGCATTGTACAAAGCAAAACAATGTTACTATGCTCGCATATATGCATAAACACATTAAAATAACCACAAGATGTACTCCAAAAAATTAACAATACAATCCTTTAGGAAAAAGATTTTTTACTCTGAGTTATTCCACCCAAATGTCTTATATCCTCATGTTACTCACACTATTAAAAGAACCCACAATGTATTATCTGAAAATGAATTATTTTAAACTGACCATCCATGCAGGTGAGGAGCTGGGCTACAATTCTTCGTTCCATGTCTTTTGAAGCAACTTCCCTCTTGGGGGTAATAGCGTCAATTTCATCAATAAAAAGGACACAGGGTGCATTTGACTAGAAATAAAAATATCACAGAAGACAATCACAAAGACATTCCCCACACTGCAGCATAGTTTAGTATGTAACGTTTAAAAAATTCTGGAGTTCGAAGGCCATTCAGCCAATGAGCAGCACTGAAGGCAGGTCCCGGCATGATCATGTCTGCTTTGATATGACTTAAGTCGCTGCAGAGAGGACGGTGAGAGACTGCACACAGGCTATCAAGCTTCCAACCCTCTCATCCACTCATGCTTTGCGGTGACCAAGTTACTGAATTCTTTCATCAGCGAGCCCTATCTGCGATGCTATGAGATACAACCCAGGAGGGAGCACAAGCCAAGCCGGAGAACCAGCAGTGGCCGGCCGTGAAGACCGTGCTGAGGAAGGAAGAGAAGTGAGTCCCCAGTACTGCCGTGTGGATGACAGCACCTTCCCCGTGTGTTCTTCAAAGCTCAGACTGGACAGAGTAGACAGAGGAGGTTCCGACAGAAGCACCGACTGCCTGGAGCAAAGCCATAGCCACGGGGAACAGAGCGGCAGCCAGGGGCTGGGGAGGGAGGGCGTGGGCCGGTGGCTAGTGAGCATGCGGTCAGGCTGGGGAGATGTTGAGGGTGATGGTCACACAACACGTGAGCGAATATACTTATTAACACTATAGAACTATACACTTAAAAATGTTTAAAATGGCAAGTTTAACACATTTTACCACAATAAAAACAAATAAAAAGAGAGGAGGATCGGTTAATATGAAAAACTTAAATAAAATTATCAAGAGACGCAATCTCCAGCATGCTCATTCCTAGTTCTTCAGGGACACTGATCATGCTAAGGGTCAGACTCTCAGCCCGGCTGAGGTGTCTCAACACCATGGGGACCACAACAACTAAAGGGAAGATCTGGCCTATTACTAGCCAGCTCGCTTCCCAATCCTCCCAGTGACAACATGGGCCGAGGGGCAGCAAGGACCACAGGCAGCACCCAGTTAGACAGTCAGTTCACAGACAGTGGTCTCGGGGGTGAGCACAATAGCATCTGCCCACGACCAGGAAACCCAGTGAGAAAAAGAGGAAGGAGGAACAAGTGATGGTCATCAGAGTTCAGCTGGACAGAAGCACCAAGTGATCTGCTTGGACCGTTTCATCCTCTGACCCACGCCCCCTAGTGCTCTGTTTCATTAGGTAACAGGGACCGGGAACGTTGGCCGTCACCCATGATTTAACAGCAGGAATTATAGCTGGGATAAAATCCAATCTATAATTTCTCTAGTAACAGGATTTTCTTTTCACTGGTTCAATGAAGCAAGTAGAGGAGAGTTTATCCTGGAATTTCTATGGTTGCTTTTATAATAAGATAATCCTAAAAAAGAACAATTTTCACACTGCTTACAAACTGTTTGCTAAACTTAACTTGGGTAAAGTAAAAGTGAAAGGAAACACCCCCAGGATAATCTATTTCCAACACACAATCACTGGCTACGACAGCCTGAAACTCCTCACCAGTTACACTTATGCCTGACTTCCCATTAAGCAGGTGAGTTTAGCCAACAGCTGGTACCCGTGAACACTTGGAAGTATTCAGCCAAGTATTCGGGCTCTCAGTCATAACAGTGGGCAACCTGACGACCCAACGTGTGTCGGACTCACCACGGCCTGCTCAAACAGCTCTCTCAGCTTCTGCTCTGACTCCCCAGACACTCCGGACACAATCTCCGTGGCAGCTACCTTCAGAATTGGGAGGTCCAGTTCCTGGGTAGAAACACATGAAAGAATGATCACATTGTCAGAATTTATCTTTCCTACCTGTTCCTTATTCAGTCCCTCTCTCAAAATTCCCTGGTTTGAGTACCCGATTTTCTGAGAAACTTCATCTTTTAGTGTTGGTCTGATGAGAAACATTATTTAAAAATCTACAGTTTGCTCAAACAGCACCTGGGCACCGGCCATTTGTGTTTACTTTACTAAAGACACTCTGCAACCCTGCTGTTACCTCTTCTGAGTAAAGGGACTTGACTCTCCAGAGAAGGGTTCCTCCCACTTAGAGCTGAGCCAGACAGTTCCAGTTACTTATCTGCTGGAAAGGAGCAGTAGGGTCACCACACAGTTGTGTCCCACAGGCCCAACTGGCCTGTCTCACCTGGCCTCCAGGTCAGGTGCCCGTTACCAGTTGAAGGACAGGCTCCCGACACGAAGGAGGGGCAAGAGGGGCAAGAGCGGCACCCCCCCGCCGCCCTCCCAACGCACAGTGATCAGCCTGACTGCACACTCCTACTCATTCTGAAAATCACTGCCTCAGCCATGGGCATCCCACGGAGATGCCACCCACGTGCTGCACCCTGAGTCTCCCATTCATGACCGCTGTTGACCGTGGACATTTACTTGTGTAATAGCGGCCTCACGCAGCCTCTCCTACAAGACTGGGTTTGCTGTATACATCACTGTATTTCAATGTCTGCCACGCAGTAGTCACACAATAGTTTCCTCAATAGAGGAACAAATGAGGCAAATCCATCAGTTCTCCTGTACGAAGGAGCTCCCTGTGCAGAGCACTAACCTACTAGTCACTGGTATAAACGCTATTCTTTAAACTGAAGGCACTCGGATGTTGTGTATTTTACCACCCAAAACAGTTTCTGAAAAATCTGATGGGATGAAAGATTGCTACTTTTGTATTTTGCCACCTACGATCACCATTTTAGAAACACTATTTTCACACTGAAAAGTACAATAACATGGGGCGCCTGGCCGGCTCAGTCGGTGGAGCATTTGACTCTTGATCTCCGCATTATGCGTTTGAGCCCCACACTGGGGAGAGATTATTTAAAAATTAAAAAAGAAAACCTAAAGAAAAAAAAGTGTAGGAATAGGACTCTGAATGGAAATTTTGAGTAAATTTAGTTCTGTGAAAAACAATACGATCCTTCATTTTCTCATTTACTGCTTTTAAGTAGCACTGGCTTAAAGGGAAAGAAAGTAGCCAAAACATTATTCCGTGTTTAAAAAAAAGGCTGTTTACAGCCATATCACTTTGCTTCCCACCCAACCCTTGCCATCTAAGTAACTGGCTGCATTAAAGCACACAACAGCAGGAAAGAAGGGAAAAATGGAGAGGAATCGGAGCGCCTGGGTGGCTCAGTTGGTTAGATGTCTGCCTTTGGCTCAGGTCATGATCTCAGGGTCCTGGAATGGAGCCCCGCACTAGGCTCCCTGCTCAACAGGGAGTCTCCCTCTCCTTCTACCTGCCCCAGATCCCCCTGCTTGTGCCCCTTCTCTGAGTGTCAAATAAATAAATAAAAATCTTGAAAAAAATTTTAAAAAACAATGGAGAAGGATCGATCCTCCAGAGAAGATGCCGAGTCTGGTTCAGGCTGACTGAAGAGGAACAACAAGGACATATGGACCAAAAGCCACAGAAGCAAAAGCCAACCTCACCCCGGCAATGGCGTGTGCCAGCAAGGTCTTCCCGCAGCCCGGCGGCCCATGCAGTAGGACTCCACGCGGTGGGGTGGCACCCAGGTGGCAGTATACCTCGGGGTGACGCATGTGGATGAGCATCTTACAGACTTCCTGGCAGGGAACAGAGAGGAAAGATGTTTTTCTCGGCCCAAGAGGAGAGTGAACCCCATGGAAGCAATTGGCTTGTCCTCTCAACTAGTCTGAAACCAAGGCTGCAGCCCAGCTCTGGTGCCTGGTGGAGGACCCCACCCCCATAGGTCAGAGTACCCACCTCGCGGCATCATGGACATGATGTATGGGAGGCGGAACAGAGCAGATGCAAACTGAATAGTAACTGTCACTCCTACTTCTGCCACAGCAGTACCACTCACAAAACACCTATCTTCTGTACACTGTAATTCCAGTCGTGGCGAAGTGGACGGTACTACACTTCTTTACCCCTCAGCACCCTGAAGGTACAAGCCAAGTTTGCCCTTCTCCCCTCCCCAGGCTCCTTTCCACCCCCAGTTCCTACCAGAAACAAAGAGGCAGACTTTGTTGGAATAACAGATTGGCAATAAGCCCATTTCAGTAAAATTATGCACTCAAACTAACCTTTAACGTCGTATCATTGCCTCCAACATCTTCAAACTTCACCTTGGAGACCTGTAACTCTAACTCCTTGGCTTTAGCTGGTACACAAAAGAGATGAAAAGATCAGTGATTCAGTAGTAATTCAGAATTCTACTGGATAATGTCTAAGGAAACCAAGGTCCATGGGACAGTGAAGATTTTTCTCACAGACATCGCTGCACACGGCAGGTCCAGGCACGAGGGCTGGGACTAAGGATGCCACTCCCTGAACCCACTGGTCAGCCCCCCCCCCCCCCCCCCCCCCCCCCCCCCCCCCCCCACCCTCCAGGACTCGCAGCTCGCCTTTCCGCTGCAGGACAGCTTCTATTTCTCCATCTGCTTCCTGAAGGTCTTTCTTCCTTTTGCTTCCTTTGCTCTTCAGCCTACCTTTCCTTTTTTCACTACTCTCCAGAAGAGAAGCATCCTTGGAATCCTGGAAAGAAATTTTGATATGCCCTGCTTGAAATCACAGCACCAGTATTTCTTTCCCTTTTTTTTTTTTTTTTAAGATTTTATTTATTTCACAGAGAGACAGTGAGAGAGGGAACACAAGCAGGGGGAGAGGGAGTGGGAGAAGCGGGTTTCCCGCTGAGCAGGGAGCGTGATGTGGGACTCAATTCCAGGACCCAGATCCTTGGGTGGAACTTAGAAAGGTTTAAAAAAAAAAAAAAAGGGTATCTACTTACTCTGTATATTTTTGTGGTGTACCACTTGGGCAGGCTCCCTCAAGGCATTACCCTAAGCTCAAAATGAGCCTCATGCTGGCTTAGCACTAACTTCCCTTCCTCCAAGAACAACCAACTTTCTGCAACACATGCCCGAAGTACCTATTTTTTAACTCACACTGGTAAATGCACCTTGGAAGGCTCATTAGGCACTAATTCAACAAACTGACAACTACATGTCAGGTACATTTTATTTTTTTTTTTTAATATTTTATTTGTTTCAGAGAGAATGAGAGAGAGTGCGCGAGCGAGAGCACGTGCACACGTGTGCATGAGTAGGGGCAGAGGCAGAGGGAGAGAGAGACTCTCAAGCAGGCTCCATGCCCAGAGCAGAGCCCTACGCTGGGCTGGATCCCAGGACCCTGAGACCATGACCAGAACCAAAGTCAAGATTCAGACACTCGACCGACTGAGCCAGCCAGGTGCCCCCATTAAGTGCATTTTAGCCAGGGAGACACTATTAAACAAACCAAAGGTCCTATTCTCCTGAAGCTAATGTTCTAGTGAGGAAAGTCAAAGAAAAAAACCCAACTAGAGAATTACTCAGTAAGTTTAAGTAGTCCTAAGTGCTTGACAAAAAGATGAAGGAGGGTCAAAAAAACAGTATCCAACGACAGGATATTTTAACGTCAGAAAAAGATGCTGACAAGAGTACAGGGAAACAAGATATGAGTCACAGGAATCTGGGGACAGTTCCAGATAGAAGCAAAAGTGCACAGGCCCCAGGTAGCATGCATGGGGTGTCTGAGGCCACAGTGGCTGAGAGGACTGAAGAGCCAGTAGGGCAGCCATGTGCACAGTTTTCCTGGCTAATATAACACCTTGGATTAGACCGAACAAAGCCATTTTATTTTTAATACATGAGTGGGAACAATCTGACTTATAAAAACATCTGTGGTGTGCCTGGATGGCTCAGTCAGTTAAGTATCTGCCTTCAGCAATGGCATGATCTCGGGGTCCTGGGATCCAGTCCTACATTGGGCTCCCTGCTCAGTGCAGAGTCTGCTTCCCCTCTCCTTCTGTGCTCTCCCTCTCAAATAAATAAAATCTTAAACAAACAAAATGATATCTGTGTATGGAAAATAAACCAGGGAGAGGTTATTTCAGTAGGTAAGGCTTGGACCTGGACAGAAACGGTGGCGACATGACCACGTTCTCAGTATGCTTCCAAATCCCCACGCCCTTCAAGAAACACAAGAATCTGCTGATGGTACATTCAGTGAAAAGGTGGTAATACGCTCCAACTACTTAGGGCTAAATTCCACTACAAAAATACCTCTATCTCAGATCCTGGCTTCTTGTGATTACTCTTCTCATCTGTCAGGTCCATCTCTCCACCAGTTCCATCGATAAACCACCCTCTGTCAGAACCTCTGGCTGGGGTCTTTAACGGGATGGAGCCTGTTCCCAAAGGTGTCCATGGGGTCGAACCAGTGGTTTCTCTGGGCTCCACCTCGGGAGTACTTGAAATAGAATCAGAATGTCCTTTCCGATATAAGGAGAGTAGGGAGCTGTTCATGTGATTTGCTACCTGGAAGAAACATGACATTGGCATGAATTACTTAAAGGTACTCATGGGAAGCTGGTTACCTGTACATTCCACTGCCCACCTTCTCTCACAGCATTTCAGCCAGAAAACACAGGGGTTCACAATGAGATGCTTCACAAACATATACTGTTCACAAATGATGCCCCCCCCTTCACCTCAAGTTAATGCACCAATTCATAAATGGAAGTTAAATAAAATCAAGTAAGTAAACTTGCTTTTAAAAAATACAACAGAATCAGGTATAAAAATGAACTGGTTGTCAAGGAGAGTCACTACTGTCCCATAAATTCAATATGGAATCAGATATAACTCATTAACATTCTAACTTTGTTAATAAATTTAAGAATTGAATTACCATTAGGGAAAAAATACAGTAAGTTACAAATCATCTGGCATATTATTTCTACATTTCCCTTTAATCAAAGTCTAATTCTTGGCAATGTCAGCCCTTTGGCAGAAAATGTATCCTTTTCTTAATTTTTACTGTTAAGTCCCCTTTCTCTTCCCATATGCCCTTATTTCTGGCCACTCTCTTCTCTTTTTTCCCTTATAAAATAGGCCATAAACACAGATACTGAAAGGATGGCCATCCAGAGAATTCTTCAACACTATACACAGAAAGTATTCAATTATTTATTGATGGAGGTGTTCAAAGTCTCTTATTCTATTCCACACTGATTTTTTTAAGGAGTGTTCATAATGATTTAAAAAAAAAAAATCAAAATGGGTCCACTGAATGTCTGATTTACCTGTGGATCTGGGTAGTCTTCCATATTTGAATCATCATCTGAATAGCTTTCAGTATACCTCAGTGAGAAGAAGAAAAGAAACAGTTTAAAGGCTTTTCTCCCACATCCTAAAAAAAATTACTACCCAAACAAAAAAATATACTAGGGCACTACTGGGTATATACTCCAAAGACAGAGATGTAGTGAAAAAAAGGGCCATCTGTACCCCAATGTTCATAGCAGCAATGGCCACAGTCGCCAAACTGTGGAAAGCACCAGCATGCCTCTCAATGGACAAATGGATAAGGAAGATATGGTCCATATATACTATGGAGTATTATGCCTCCATCAGAAAGGATGAATACCCAACTTTTGTATCAACATGGACGAGACTGGAAGAGATTATATGGAATGAAATAAGTCAAGCAGAAGAGAGTCAATTATCATATGGTTTCACTTACTTGTGGAGCATAAGGAATAACATGGAGGGCATGGGGAGATGGAGAGAAGGGAGTTGGGGGAAACTGGAGGGGGAGACGAACCATGAGAGACTGTGGACTCTGAGAAACAAACTGAGGGTTTTGGAGGGCAGGGGGGTGGGAGATTGGGTGAGCCTGGTGGTGGGTATTACAGAGGGCACGTATTGCATGGAGCACTGGGTGTGCTGCATAAACAATGAATTCTGGAACACGGAAAAGAAATTTTAAAAATAAATAAAAATTTAAAAAATATATATACTAAGGAAAAATATTATGGTGGTTAATGGTCCAGGCTTTGGAATTAAAGAGAAAGCTGGATTCAAAATCCAACACTGCTGGTTACTAGCTTCTACTTAATCTCTGTGAGGATCTGCTTCCTTATCTGTAAAGAGGGAGAATAAATAATGTCCACTTCACTGGGTTATTAGAAGATTCAACAGAAGCTCACTAAGTCCTCAGAGTATATAATAAATGCTTAATAAATTGTGGTTCTCTTAATCCTAGCAATGAATAAAAGTGAAATGCAAATTCCTATCTGACCCAAGGGTCTCATTAGGAATATCAGATGCCAAAAAAAAGGAAATATTCCAGCAAGCCATAATTAAGTAACTAAGTAACAAATTTACAAATTCTATATGACCCAGCCATGTTACCAAGTGCAGCTTTCCCAAATCTGTCCATGAGAAATGAAGGTACACTGAGGTTTTCAATATCCTACAGCAAGGAACAGGCATAAATCCTAACAACTACAAACTGAGAATGCGGTCTCAATTCATCACAACCCAGAGTTGATACTTAATAGCTTCAGAAAACTATAAGACCCTGCTACTATTTAATAAAATGTCTTTAGAAAATAATTAGTAAGTAAAGGACTCTTTTTAAGCAAAAAGGTTTACACAAGTATTATGACCCACTTTTATAATTAAGACATGAATTCTCTTGTTATTCATTAAATTCTAATAATATAAGTTTGGGCGTTTCTTTTTTTTTTTTTTTTAAAGATTTTTTATTTATTTATTAGTTAGAGAGAGAGAGAGAGATCCAGCACAGGCAGACAGAGAGGCAGGCAGAGGCAGAGGGAGAAGCAGGCTCCCTGCCGAGCAAGGAGCCCGATGTGGGAATCGATCCCAGGACGCTGGGATCATGACCCGAGCTGAAGGCAGCCGCTTAACCAACTGAGCCACCCAGGCGTCCCTGTTTGGGCGTTTCTAATCAATGTAAAGAAGGTGGATTATTGGGGCGCCTGGGTGGCTCAGTAGGTTAAGCCGCTGCCTTTGGCTCAGGTCATGATCCCAGGGTCCTGGGATAGAGTCCCACATCGGGCTCCGTGCTCAGTGGGGAGCCTGCTTCTCTCTCAGCCTCTGCCTGCCACTTTGCCTGCTTGTGCTCTCTCTCTCTGACAAATAAATAAATAAAATCTTTTAAAAAGAAGGTGGATTATTCAACTAGTTAGGAAAAAAACCCATTTGCCTACGAGTCATACCCTACAAATACAAGCGGATTAAAAAGTTAAATAAAAAGCTATATATAAATAAGCAAAAAGTACAGGTAATTATCCCATATACTCCTGTGATAGGTCTTTCTAAGCATATCAGCACCAACCATAAAGAAAAGACTGACAGATCTAACTAGGTAAAGATGCAGGAGTTCTCTAATCAAAAGACACTTTTTTTTTTTTTAAGATTTTATTTATTTATTTGAGATGGGGGAGGGAGGGAGAACATGAGCAGGGGGTAAGGGCAGAGGAAGAGGGAGAAGCAGGCTCCCTGCTGAGCAGGCAGCCTGATGCAGGATTTGTACCCAATGCAGGACTTGTACCCAGTAACCTGAGATCATGACCTGAACCGAACGAAGGCAGCTGCTTAACCACTGAACCACCCAGGCGCTCCAAAAGACACTTTAAACAAAAATAAAAACCAATGGCAAAATGGAATAAGCATGTACAATATCTATAAAAGGTAGTATTACTTTATACAAAGATATCTGACAATATGGAAAATTCAAATATCTCTCAAATGAAAGACAAAACCCGTAAGCAAGATGAAACAGTAAAAAAAATTGAACTTCACAAGTTATCAAAAAACTACAAATAAAAATATATCAATTTTTACCTAGGAAGCTGGCAAAGATTAAAGAATAGTACTACTAGGAGCACAGGGGTGCATAGAAATGCACTCTTTAGGGACACCTGAGTGGCTCAGGCAGTTATGCGTCTGCCTTCGGCTCAGGTCATGATCCCAGGGTTCTGGATCGAGTTCCTTATCAGGTTGCTCCTCAGCAGGAAGTCTGTTTCTCTCTCTGCCTGCTGTTCCCTCTGCTTGTGCTCACTCACTCCCTGTCTCTCTTAATCTAATAAATATATAAAATCTTAAAAAAAAAAAAAAAGAAATGCACTTTTTATACAAAGTTGCTGGGAGTATGAACCCAGACAACTGTTTGGAAGACAACTTCAAATGTATCAGAAATCTCAAAAATGTATCTTTGACTCTAGACACACCACTCCAGAAATTTAACATTAAAAAAACAAAGAAATGGGGGTGCCTGGGTGGCTCAGTTGGTTAGTGTTTGCCTTCGGTTCAGGTCCTGATCCTGGAGTTCTGGGCCCACAAAGGGCCCCACATCCGGCTCCCTGCTCAGTAGAATGCCTGATTCTCCCTCTATCTCTGCCTGCCACTCCCCCTGCTTGTGCTCTGTGTCAAATAAATAAATAAAATCTTTTTTAAAAAAAAGTATACAAAACATATGTCTTAAAGGATTATTTACTATGCAAACAACAGTGCAAAACTGGAAAGAACCAAATGTTGAACTAGTTAAGAAAATGACAGGTAAATCCAAATGAAAAGGCAGCAAAGTGAAAAGGAGCTACCAACACAGATACTATAGACATTGAAAGGAAAAGGAGAGGATATCTTGAACTTTATGCCAACAAAATCCACAACCCAGCTGAAATGGACATGTTCCCTTAAAAGCACAATTTACCAACACTGATAAAAGAAGAAAAAGAAAACAAGAAGAGCCCTAGAACTAGCAAAAATAAATGTTATCTAAACCCCTTCCAAAAAGAAGCCTCTAGGCCAACATGAATTCTAGGTGAATTCTAACAAACTAAAAAAGAA
The DNA here is from genome assembly GCA_003697995.1 of Taxidea taxus jeffersonii. Lineage (NCBI taxonomy): Eukaryota > Metazoa > Chordata > Mammalia > Carnivora > Mustelidae > Taxidea > Taxidea taxus. The sequence goes on from RCUC01126007.1 coordinate 21,079, forward strand.
AAACAGTAACATTACACTAACTTTTTCATCAAATAGAGACAAAAAACCATTTTCCAACTAATATTATGAAATCAGTATAACCCTAATACCAAAACTTGATGAAGACACTGCAAAAGAGAAAAAAATGGGGCGCCTGGGTGACTTAGTCATTAATCATCTGCCTTTGGCTCAGGACGTGATCCCAGGGTCCTGAGATAGACCCAGGCAGAGGGCTTCCTCTTCTACTCCCCCTGCTTGTTACCTCTCTTGCTGCCTCTCTCTCTGTTAAATAAATAAAATCTTTAAAAGAAAAAAAAAATGCAGACCAGTATGAAGAGACCTAACCACATACAAAAAAAGATTAGCAAACAGGATTTCCCAATACCTAAAAAGGGTAATACATCAGAACCAGGTAGGGTGTTTCCCCGGATGTAAGACCGGCTTAACACTCAAAAAAATCAACGTAATTCACCAAATTAATAGAACAAAGGGAGAAAAACATAACAAAATCCTTCATTAAGTGCATAAAAAGCATTTGAAAATGTAACACCCATTCATGATAAAAACCCTCAATATTATTTCTTACATGACAAAATTAGTTGGTACCTTTTTACCTATCTGGCATTGTATTAGGGCAGAGGAAAACGCAGATAATGAGATGGGTCTGTTGCAGATACACACGTAACAATCTCGACACCACATGACAAGCATCATCACAAGTATGTGTAAACAAGAGCTAAGGAAACCTGCAGAACGGCACCTAAGAAGGCCCAACAAAGGCACTAAGGTGGCATCTTGAAGGCTGGGTGGGAGTTACAGAAAGCCCCTCATACAAAGGCACAAAAATGTGTCCTCTTTGGGCAACTGTGAGCATTCAGTAGGCCTGAAGCAAAGATCCGGAGACAGAGACAGGTAAGTATTACACGTGGCCAATGCTGGCAATGAAGAGCCACTGAAAATTCGCAAATAGAAATGCAATGTGATTGGGTCCCTGCTTTAGAAAAACACTCCCTTCAAACTGTAAGAGACTTTTAATCTCAGGAAACAAACCGAGGGTTGGGGGGTCAGGGAGGTAAAGGGTGGTGGGGTTATGGACATTAGGGAGTGTATGTGCTATGGTGAGTGCTGTGAAGTGTCCAAACCTGGCGATTCACAGACCTGTACCCCTGAGGTAATAATACATTATATGTTAATAAAAAAAAAAACAACCACTCCCTTTTCTGTAATCCTTACTCATTATCGTCTTCGCCTTGTCTTGCTCTTTTTGCCAGATGTTCATCTTCCAATTCTGTTAGATCCTTAAGTTCTTTCTCACTAGTAATTATACTAAATACTGAAACAAAAAGAAAAATGTCATGACCAAAAAGAATTCTTTAATTTCATTAATAATTCAGCTCTAACACTGAAAGACTCACCTTTTTCTACCTGAATCCTAAAAGCATTTCTTTTTCTTCGACCATAGTCTATACTGAAAAACATAACAAGAATCTTACTACAGTGGTCTCCACCAACATTTTCCTGTTAGACTCAATCTAAATTGATCACATTAATTTGCACAAGTATATAAGTATGTCACTGTATTCACCATAACCATAAGCTTATTTTCATTTTCTCTGACAAATAAAAATCTTAAAAAAAAAAAAAGCTTATTTTCAAGCAACTTCTGAGTTTACATTTCACTACTGTAAATTCTTCTTTTTAAGATTTTATGTATTTCAGAGAGAGAGAGAGAGAGAAGGAGAGATAGAATGAGGAGGAGAAGCAGAGGCAGAGGGAGAAGCAGACTCCCCACTGAGCAAGAAGCTCAACACAGGGCTTGATCCCAGGGCCTGAGCCAAAGGTAGACACTTAACCAACTGATCCACCCAGGGACCCCATAAATTTTTCTTGATTAGAGATGGGGTTACAGCATCAGAAACACTGGCAGCTTGTACTGGAAGAGACAGGAAGGATGAAGTGAAGGAATGCAACTGGAGTTCTAAGATTCTACAGGATGGGCCATCAGCTGTGGACATGCATGACCCTTCAAGAAAAGGTATGAATAACTCTAAAGGAGGCTCAGAGGTTGGAGGGCTGCCACCACTGCCTTGGGCCCAGGATGCCCAGATCTGACAAGTGGCACTGTCCCTCCAAAGGGCAGGGTGGCCATCCTCATGGGCCCACAGGACAGAGCACTGAAGCAAACTAATCAATACGACTGGTATTTTTATAAGAGTAAGAGGGGCACCTGACTGGCTCAGTCAGTGGAGCACGTGACTGCTGATCTCACGGTTGTGAGTTTGAGCCCTACTCTGGGTATAGAGAATACTTAGAAATAAAATCTTTTTTTTTTTTTT
>RCUC01126008.1:0-12038 GCA_003697995.1 Taxidea taxus jeffersonii
CCCCCCCGCCCCGTCCCCTGCACGTCCCACCCAACCCACTGCCTGGACGTGAAAGGCAGGGGCCAGGAGGGGAGGGCGGGGGTGGGAGGAGGCCCTGTGCCTAGGCTGTGCTCTGCACCCCCACATGGGGCCCCCACAGCACTCTCACCCCCCCGGCCCTCCCCCAAGCCCCAGAGTCAGGCCTCCGTCCACGGTCCCGGGTGATCATGATTCCCCAAGTCCAGACGGGGAGGGGGCGGGTGGGTGGCCAACCCCGGGGAGCATCTGTGTACCCAGCCCTGCCCTGCAGCCCTGCCTGACCCCCTCCAGTGCCTACCTCGCCTGGGGCCTGGGCTGGGCGAGGCGGCTCGTGCCCCCTTGTCAGGGCAGGCAGCCCTCTGCCCCAGGACATCCCTCCCATCCCTGACCACAGAGTCCTTCCCTTCCTCCTCCCGCCCTCTGGGCTGCAGACCAGACCCACAGGCTCCCAACGCTGCTGCCCACCGGTCACCCCACCCCCAAACACCGGGGGCTCATCTTCCGAGGGGCTCGAGGTAAAGGCCGTGTTAGGCCTCTGTGTCCACCGGCTGCGCCCGGGGCCTCCACCCAGCCTTCCACCCCGGCAGGTGGGTTTCTGCAACGTGTGGGCCCAGGGGGTCTGCACAACGCCCCGACCCCTTCTCGGCTCTGCGCCCGCAGCCACCTCCCAGCCCCGCCAGACAGGCGTCCTCGGGGCCTTGGCACGTGCTGGCGTGTGCGAGCTCTGGGCGGAAGCAGGGACGGGGCCCCCTGCGCTTGGCGCCCCCCGGGGACCCGGCGGCCCGCCTGTGTCCGGCCAGGTGTTCGGTGATGGAGCTCGGGCTCCCGGAGGACAAGGCCCCCACTGTCTGCTTTCTGCGGGCGCAGCCCTGACAAGGAGCGGACTAGCCACGGCGACTGCTTCCAGGAAGTGGCTCAGGGTGGTGGGGGCCGCCGAGGGGTGGGCCCCTTCCCAACAACCGGCCTGCAGGTGGGCTTCCAGGAAGGGGCCCCCGCGGGGTCCCCTCACCCCTGGAAAAGGGCCAGTCGCATCACCAGGTGCAGGCTGGGGAGAGGGGCGGAGAAGGGAGGGAAGGAGTCAGCGAGAGAGAGGTGGAGAGGTGGGGGCGGCCTCGGGGAAGGCCAAGCTGGCCACGCTCCTTCCAGAACTTTCCACCCCCCTCTTGCAGGTCACACCGTCTCTGCTGGGGCCCTTGGCTCTCTGGGACTTCTCAGGTACATGCACACACAGACCCCAAACACGGGCGTGTGGCGGAAGCAGGCGGAGGACGCGGGCCGGGTCAGGTCCCGCCACAGGCAGCGTCTGAGCCTCCTGGCCCCCTTGTTGGTGAGGGCCACGCGGGGCCTCCAGCCAGGGCCCCTGCCCCTCTGCTCTGGGAATAGGAGAGCCACTTGTCTTCCCTGGAGCCTGGGGTGGCAGTGAGGGAGCTGCTCTGCTGGGCCCAGCCCCGTGGTGTTTTTTTCAGACTTCCCAGGGCATATTATAGCGAGACCCCAAATGTCACATTAGGCCTGTTCAAAAGTTCATTTCCCTTGTATTGTTGGAATGTTTTCTGCCCCCATTCAGCGGCATGACAAGTGTCTCCACTCCACTCCGCCCCCCAGCTGTCCGTAATCCCTGCCTGAGAGTGGGCTCTCGGGTCATTAAATCCGTGCGGAGACACAAGCCTCACAAAGGCACAGGACACACACACAGCAGGGCTCAAATGTCCCCCCTCCAGGGACACCAGCCCCCACATGGGGCTGGGCCACACAAAAGCCCGCAGACCCCACAGAGTGCCCCGAAGAGGACAGGGCCCCCGTGTGTGCCTCGAGAGCCTCACTCACAGCCCCGGGGGCACCACGAGGGACAGATGTGTGGTCACACAGACACGCCTGTGGACACGGGCATGGGGGGTCTGCAGGGACCCCCGCCGGTGGAGTCTTACACCTCCAAAGCTGGAGGGTTTGCTGGGGGAGGGTCCGGGCTGAAGACCCCCTCCTCCAGTTTCCCGCGAGGCCGGCGTGGGCTGGTCTTCCTCGAGCCCCCTCCTCCCCCCTCCCCCCACACGTTCGCTGCGGCCCCCACCCCAGCGGCGCCCGTGCTGCGGAGGGGGGGACTGAAACCCAAGCCCCTGTTTGCTGGAGACACTTAACTCAGCGCGGGGCATTCTGAAAACGCCTCTGGGTGGCGGGCTGGGAGCCTGTCTGACGGCCGGAGCCCCTTCTCTACAAAGCAGGAAATCGGGTTGGGCCAAAGGTAAACACATTCCAACCTGGCTGTCCCCGCTCCATGGAGGGGCTCTGTCAGCACGGGGGGGGGGGGGCCCCCCCCCCATTTTCCCAGTCCCTGGGCAAGGCGGGGGCTCACAGCCTGTTTGCAGAGCCTTGGCCTGTGGCTCCTGCCCCAGCTGCTTAGGTCCAGCCTGCGGGGACAGAGGACAGGCCACCTCACCTCCCCTGCACTCCCTGGCCCCAGGGCCCTCCCCGCACGTGGCCCCAGAGCCTGCTTCAGAGCAGAGCAAGTGGGTGGGGGCCAGGCCCCAGGTGGGCCCCTCTGTGCATTCAGAGGGGTCAAGGGGCACGGACGTGGGCAGCCCAGAGGGGACAGAGGCAGGCCCAGGCACTAGAGGCCCCAGGCCTTCTCCCCCAGGTGGGTGTGGAAAGGGGCGACCTCACCCTCCCGCATTCCAGACCAGATGCCCTGGGTTCCCAGCCCCGGGGGCCCAGGTCAGGGTGCAAGAGTGGCTGTGACTCACCGCCAGGTGACAGGAGAAGACCACAGTACCCAGGCCTTGGCCCTACCGCCTTTGGGGGCTCAAAGGATGGCCCCCCACGATTCCCATGTTTCCCCAGAGCATCCCTCTGCCTTCTCTCAACCCTGGGGCCACTGCCGCTGGTCATGCCACTGTCCCCCACCACCGCGGGAAGCCGGCCCAGGTACACAGAGCTCCAGCAGAAAGGGCTGTTTATACTAACGGCCATTTACAGACCTCACTTGACACGTAAGGGATGGGTTCCTTCATCTCACGGGCCAGGGGGCCTGGAGACCACCACAGCCACACGTCCCTGAGCGCTGCCCACGGCCCCGGGGTGCCTCGGGGGCTGGCGGAGTGGCTGGGGAGACCCGGAGGGCCCCACATGGGGCCCCGACTGCCGCCTTGCTCCCTAGCGTCTGCCGGCCTAATGTGGCATACCAAAAGGCCAGGGAGCCCTGCTTTTGGTCCCCAAGACAGGTCTGGTGGGAGGAGCGGGGGTCCCAGACACACGAGGACAGTGGGGAGGCTGAAGGGGAGCTTGTGGGGGTGGCGCCATGGGCACAAAGTCAGGGTGGCCCAGGGAAGGCCCCCTCATGGAGGCGGGGTTCTCGGGCCTTTGCCATCTGGTCTTTCTCAGCTGGCTGGGGAAGGGGCCGTGGACCCCAGCCTCATTTCCACAAGCTGCTCCTGCATGCTCCCAGCATCTACAGGCCCAGAGCCACAGGGCTATGACCAGCCGCTATCCAGGAAAGGGACTCCAACCCCAAGCTCCTGGGGCTTCACTTGCAAGCCAAGGCCAGACCCCAGCAGGACGTGTCCCCTCCCTGGTCCTTCCCCCCGACGTCTCCTCCCCCGCTGCCCTTCTCTGGGGCTTCAGTCCTGCCCGCCCCTCCAGGCCACAGCGGCCAGCCCTCCCGGCCTGGGCTGCAGGGCCCTTGCACGTGGCAAGCCCACTCCCCTGGGGTGAATCCTGCAGACCAGGGGTCTGGGGCGGGGGCACAGGGAGGCCCAGGGGTGTCGTCCCTAAGCCAGTTAGAGGGGCAGGACGGAGCTGAGGGAGCCTTGGTGTTGTCTGGCTTCTCTCCCATTGCTGAGAGCTGCCTCGGCCAACCCCACCCCCTCCCTTCCCTGCGGGGGCCCTGGCCCCACAGACCCCTCCCTGGGCCTCACCCCATGGCTCCCTCCCTCTGTCACCCCACCCCACAGGCCCCTCCCCTGTCATATGCCCTTCCCTGCCCCCCCCACCTAGCCCCACCCTTGTGATTCCTCCTCAGCCATAGGCCATAATGGCTTCTCAGCCCATGTGCACCCACCGTGTCCCCTCCCCTTCTGTGTGCCTCCCCTCCCCTCATCCCCGTGCCCCTCCCTGCCCTGTGACTCCCGCTCTGTCCCCATGCCCCTCTCCACTTTTCGCCCTTCCCATTCTTCGTTCCCTTCCCATGTGCCTTTTTTCACGTCCCCCCGCTCCGTGCGCCCCCCATGCCCGCCTCCCCCAGCCCAAGGCAAACAGGTCGGATCCCAGAGTCCCTGAGACAAATTGCTGTAACTGTATTTATTGATGAGGCCAAGGCTTCTGGTGAAGCCCTGGTGGGGAGGGGCACAGAGCGAGGGGCTCTACAGTGGAGCTGCTTGAGGTCTGCTCGGTGCCAGGAGCTCCCAGACCAGGCGAGGGGGGGCTGGGGCCTCTCACGCGCGGCCGCAGCCAGGCAGCCCCCCGAGGTGGACGGCAGGAGGGCGCCGGGCGCGGGGCGGGCCGCAGAGGCCGGCACACTCAGCAGTCGGCTTGCACACTCGCTCGGGGACTCAAGGCCGGTTCCGCGACTCCTGACCAGTGCAAACGACTTAGTGCAAATTGAGTGCGGAAGGGACGGGGAAACAGAGTCACGGTGGCTTTGAGTGTCCCGGGCACAAAGGAAAGCAAAGAAAGGAAATGAGAGAACAGAGGAAAGGAAGAAGAGAAGAAGGGTGAGGGGCGTTGGGGCGTGGCGGCTGGTGGTCGCCTGGCCACGGCAGGGTGGCCACGGAGATGACGTTGCCAGGCGGGGGGTGACGGCTGCCGCGGGGCTCGTGGCTGACGGTGGTGCTGTCAGGCTGCTCTTGTTCCTTGAGGTTCGCCTGCAGAGAATGAGCAACAAGCAATCATGGGGGGGCCAGGCAGGGCGGCCAGGGAAGCTTCTGGGGCAGGGGGCCCACGCTCACCTTCCGGAGCCGAATCCTGAGTCGGGTCGTGAAGTGGTTCCAGAATGCAGCATATTCTTGAGTCAGAGCTAGAAGGACTTGAAGAAGTCCCGGTTCCAAGGCCCAGGCATGAGCTGGGTAGCACCATTTCTGTGGGGCGGGAGAGGGTCAGTGCCCAGCCCCTGGGCCCGGGCCCACGCCCCGTGGCAGCCGGGCCCCTCCTCACCTTGTCGTTGTGAGGGTTCTAGAGGTCCAGAGAGCAGCAGTGTGTGGACTCCTTCGGGAAGGCCAAGGAATGAGACCTAGAGGTGTTCTGACACCCCGCGGGCCAGCCTAGAATGTTCTGTGGGACAAAGAGGGCTCATGAGGGGCGCTCTGCGGGACGGCTGGCCTGGAGGGCTGTGCCTTGCACATGCGCTTACCAGGAAGGCCGGACGGCATCACGTCCATCCTCACCGTCACACCAGACCATGTCATGTCCCTCAGAGCGCAGCCTCGCGCCCGGCCTTCGGTGGCTGGAGGGCACGTCACCCGTCCTGGAGACCTGGCTGGGGGCAGGTGCAGAAGGGGGTTGAGAGGGCACAGAGAGCTGGGGCAGGGGGTGTTGGGCACGCCAGTGGGCTGGGCACTCACCCTTGTCTCCAGTCTGAGCCCGGAGGCACCGATCCCTGCTCCGTCGTTGCCCGCAGAGGCCCGCCTTGGCCTCGGGCTCTGGAGGCCAGTGCCTCCTCTGGCTCGCCGCCAGGTTCCCACTCTTCACCCCTGCCTGCGCCCCGACCCCCACCAGAGCTCTCACTCACTCCGCCCCAACCTTCTCACCTAGCCCGGCCTCGCCAGTGCCCTTGACTCCCCTGGATGCTGTCTGTCTGTCATGCCAGACCCAGGGGCTCTGCGGGGAGGGCAGGAAGGGTCGCCTCTCCACTCAGCCCCTGGGTCGCAGTGCCACGTGGGAACGGTCGTCTGCAGGCTGGGCCCGCGGCAGCCTCCTTGCTGCAGAAATGTCCTTGGAGCCCATACCTGCAGCCGCCGCTCCCGCTGGGTGGCGTCCTTCTGCGGGTCTCCCCGCGCACTGCTCCTTCCTTCCCGCTCTCCTGCCCTCGAGGCTCCAACATGGGCCTTGGGAGGCCCGTGCTGGAGCCGCTCCTGTACCTTCTACTAAATGAATTTCGGTGGGTGAGATGTAGTGACGGCTGGGGACCCTGCTGTGTTCTGAGTCCCCATCTCATCCTGTCTGGCCCGGGCTCGGGGCACCCCCTCAAGCTGGTCCCCCTCGGCTACCTGTCACCTCCCTTGCTGGCAGCCCAGCCTCATCTCCCGCTCGCTCTCTTGAAATGCTCGCTCCACCTGGGAAGGGCGCGGGCCCCCCAGCCTGCACAGTCTCAGCTCCCCCTGAGACGATGTCACCTGTCCTGACTGCCCTCCTCCGTCCTGCCGATCCGCCGGGAGGCCAGCCGCGTCTCCTCGCTGCTCCTTGCTCCCCGCCACCTCCTGCTTGCAGAAGGCCAGCAAAGCAAGGCCCAGGGAGGGGAGGGGACTCACCTGGCCGACAGACCGCTGTCCTCACTTACCCATGGCTGCCAGCTCCAGCCCAACTGCCCCAGGTCCCGGGCGAACCACTCGCCAGCTCCCCTCGTCCACCAGCCGCCACGACCTAAAACCAAAACTGACCGGGATGAATGTCTGGCTCCCCCCTCTTCCCGCTACACACCCAGCTTGGGCCCACCGCGTGCTGTGCCGATGTCACCCAGACTCGAAGACACCTGGGACCCCGCGCCACACTCCCGCCAGGTGCCCACCAGCCCTGCCCAAGCCGGCCCCTCAACCCTCGGCCACTCCTGCCAGACTCCAGATTTCCAAGGTGATCCTTGGCCCACTCAAGCTTCCCTACACCCTGTCCCCATCTTCCCCTGGTTGCCCCCGGTACCCCACGCTTCCCTGGTTACCCCTCGGCACCCCCGCTTCCCCAGTTTCCCCCGAGCCCCCCCATCCCACCCCACCCACCACCCCCTCCCACACCCTGCTCTCCGGCCCTAGCCCGGGCTTTTTCTAACAGGGGTGGCCCCGCCCCGAATTCCCGCCCCTGCCCTGCCAACCAATCAGAGTGGGGACCGTGTTCGGGGCCACCGCAAGGTCCACCTCCGCCCCAGACCGGTCCAGCGCACGTTCCTCACCCATCCCAGAATTCTCCAAAGACGGCATTCTCCACACCCCTGCACTGGCACTCCGTAGACAGGGCCTGGCATTGTCCCCAAACGTTCCCCTCCCCTCAAGTCAGAGCAGCCGGGTCCCCTCAGGGCAGACCACGCACATGCTCCCCATCCAGCCTGCGAGCGGCCAACGCACTGTGCTCCCGGTGGGGGTCTGGGCGCGGGCTGGGGGCTTGCGCAGGACTCAGAGCCCCTCGGCCCCCACCATGGCTGAGACCCCACACTCCCCCTAGGGCCCCGGGAGTCCACGGGGAGCAGTCACAGGGGGGTGAGGGTGGGGAACGAGGACTCAGCTTGGCCCCGGGAAGCACCCTGGGGTCTCGGTGGGTCAGGGTGTGGGGGGATCTTGGCTCTAACACCCTCCGGTTGACAGTGGTTGTGTTGGGGGAGAGCGGCTGCCACAGGGCACGCTTCCCGCCGCAGTGGGGATGCTCCAGGTCCCCTGACCGCCGCGTTCCGTCACCCGCGCAAGGCGGACCCGCCAGGTTCCAGGGCTCACAGGCACGGTCTGGTGACAAGCGTCCCGCACAGCCGCCCCCGGAGCTCCGCCGGCTCGGGAACTGAACAAAGACACGAGAGCGTCAAGATACCTAAGCCCTACCCTTGGCCAGTCCATCCCTGGGGCGGACCACCTCGGCCTTTCTGGGGGGGGGGTCGTGGCTGCGCGGTCCCCCGGGTTTGCCCACCAAGTCCAGGGTTTTGGCACCGTGGGCAGAGCCCATGTAGACAGGGGAGCTGAAGTCCCCGAGGTCTGCGGGCGACTCTCTGCTCCTTGGACCCCACCGCAGAGTGCCGCGTGCCGCGTGCCGCCCCTGACACCCCAGGCTTTCTCACGGCGAACCCCCAGATTTCCTGTGCGAAAAGCCCAGACTTTGCTCTTGGCAGACTCCTGAGTCAGGGTGGTGCGGACCGCCACCGTTCGCGGTCACAGACCCCGGCTTCGGCAGCCTCCGGCGGTCCGCACTGCCACCTCGCGGCCACTGCGGGGGGCACAGCACGACTGACTGGGCGCCATTCGGGGACGCGCGGTGGGATCCAGGGCTGGGCTTGAGGCACAGCAAGAGGCCCCGAAATCCTCCTACGTTTGGCAAGGCAGCACCGGGGGCCCCGTGCCTGGGCCTCGTGGGAAGGTTCTTCCTCGGTGGCCAACACCGCGGTATCTCGGCCGGGGGTCCCTCACTGCCCCCGAGTGTTCCCTCTAGTTTCCCCAAATTCAACCACGTGGGCGGGGACGACTCAGGTGGAGTGGCTTGGTGGAGCGCCCCGTCTTCGCGATGACCCTCGGGGACCACTGCGGCTGCGGTATCAGGTCTGAGCGGACCCGGGCCGCCGGGCGGGCGGACCCCAGCCTCACTAGGGGCTGTGATGTGCGAGTCGGTGCCGCCACCTCGCGGCCACCGCTGTCTCCAACACCCCCAACTGACCACCCGGAGAGCAACCCGCTGCAGGGCGGCACCCCCATCAGGAGAGACCCACAGTCCTCCCATGTTCGGGCCCCAGGACCCCACGCTTCCTCAGGTCTCGTGTGGTCAGTTTCCCTCTAGCATTTGGGCTCCCTGTCACCCCAGGACATGGGGCCCCTAAATTCCCAAGGATCTGCTCTCCGGAAAGGTGGCACCAGGATCTTGGGGTGCTGCAGGGAGTCCACTCTTACAGCGCGTGGGCTCCAGTCGGGACACAGCTCCACACCCCCACCGCGACCCCACAGCTCCATGCTGGGAACTGGATCCTTGGCCACAGAGCATGCTCGCCACGTAGGATCCCACTTTTTAATGATCCCCTAGGATGTTGGGGTGTCTCCTACACCCCACATCGGTGGCTGTGTCAAGGTACCCGGGAGACCGGCGGGACCTTCCGCTGCAAGACCGGGAGGCCGCACCCTGCCGGGGTCATTAGCATCTGAACGCCTGGGCTGAATGAAGATGTGAGCGCCTGGGGGCCTGGGGTCTGCAGGGCTCCGCTCTTCCCTCAGTGGCAGATGCCAGCTCCATTAAAAAGCCGAGTCTGGGGGCCGTCTGTGGGGGTGCAGCTGTGCGGGGTCTGATGTGCACGGCTCCAGGTTTGGCGGCAGGTGCTGTCATCATCATGCCTGGGAGATGTGGCATGAGTCCCAGTCTACGGCGCTGATGGCTTCCAGCAGACCTGGGTCTGAGGGGCTGCGGGTGTGCCCTGACCTCCCGCCTGGGGGGCTCAGATGAGCACCCCATCTCCCCGATGACCCTCATGGACCACTGCGGAATCAGGCCTGGGCGGACCCGGGTCGTACTGCGGGCGGACCCCAGCCTCAGCCGGGACACCCACATGTGCGAGTCGGTGCCGCCATCTCGCGGCCACCGCGGTCTCCAACACCCACAACCAACTTGGCACCAATCAGGGAGTGCGATCGGCTTGGGCGTTGGCACCCCATGCAAAGGGGAGAACCCTGAAATCCTCCTGCCCTTGGCAAGGAAGCACTGGGGATCCGGTGCTGCCGGAGCGCCTGTGGGGTTACCGCCCGAAGCCGACACTGCCGTATCCCCGGCATAGGGATCCCCCGCTGCCCCGAGTATACCCTCTCATCTCCCCAACTTCTTTTCAGCCTTGGGTGACTCAGAGGGTTGTTGGCCTAGGGTGGCTCCACCCGGTGCCCGTCTCCTCGATGACCCCCGTGGACCACCACGGACCCGGGATGCTGTGCGGGCGGACCCCAGTCTCAGGCTCCTTGGGGGGTGATGGACGAGTTAGCAGTGCCACCTCGCGGTCGCCTCTGCAATACCAACCAGGGGATGTGATGGGCTCTGGGGTCAGCCCACGAACAAGAAGGAAGACCCAAGCATCCTGCGCTCAGCCAGGCAGCCCTCAGGACCCCCGTGTGGCCGGAAGCCCCAAGAGAAGTGTTTCCCTTTGAGCCTGGGCTCTTGTCCCTGGACATCGGTCTCCTGTGCTCCCCGTCACGTCCACCCCAGCACAGGGCATCCTGTGCCTCCAAGCGTTTGCTCTCACCTTCCCTTTGGCCCAGATGACACGGGAGCCCAGTCAGTGGTACAGTCCCGGCAACACATGGGCTGCTGGGCAGACCTAGGGTGCTGTCTTGTGATGCATACCCCTGGGCGTGTGCCCGCCACAGTGCCAGGGGCTGGAGGCCCTGCAGGTCCTGATGGCACTCTCCTGGGCCGCAGGCACCTCTTTTGTCCCCTGTTTGGGGGGTGGGGGTTAATCTGTTGGTGTTTGCTGAAGCCTCAAGCCAATTGCTTCTTGATGGAGCATCTGCATATCCATGGAACATGGGGGAGGGGAAGCGGTTACCAGCTTCCGGCCTTGCTCGCCAGAACAGAGTCCCCAGTAGAAGAGCGAGCTGCTGCATTGGGCCATCTAAAGGCTCAGGGGTGGCCGGCGAGGGACCCTGAGGGACCCCAACACAAGCCACTGCACAGGGTGTTGGATAGAGTGCCCTGGGGATGAGCAGAATGCACGGGGGTATCTTTTTTTTTTTTTTAAGGTTTTATTTATTTGAGAGAGAGAGCTCACAGAGGGAGAGGGAGAAGCAGACTCCCCAGCGAGCAGGGAGCCATGAAGCGCGATCCGAGGACCCCAGATCGTGACCTGAGTCGAAGGCAGACGCTTCAAGCTTCACCAACCAGTGCCCCAGGTGTCCCAGCAGGGGTCGTCTCTGAAGGTGACCTTGGCAGGTAGAGGGGCGGCCACGTGGCCCAGCTGCCCGACCTCCCGGAGGTCTGAGGGAGGGGCCTGGGGCTCCACACACGCTCTGTAGGAAACAAGGCCGTGACCCCATGGGCTACCCTGGACCCCAGAAGTGTGAGAGTTGAGCTACCTGGAAACAAACAAGCAAAAGCCCCTGCCCCCAGGCAGGAGAAGGCAACGGTAAGAGTTTAAGGAGCACCACTGAGTCAGGACGGGAGAGGCAGAAGCCGTGCAACGGTGGGGAGAACCAGGCGTGGCGCGGAGAGGAACGGGGGCTCCGGGACGGCGCCGTGACCTCCTGTCGTGGGCTGTGGGACATTCAAGCCTGCGGCGGCTGGCACAGGCCACAGGGCCACGGAGGTGACGGGGCCACGGCAGGAACCGTGATCCTCCCACCACAGCCGGCTGTTCGCTCGGCTCAGCCCAGCACACCCCGGGACTAACGAAGGAGCCCCTCGCGTGGTGGCTGGCAGCCCCCCTGCCCCCAGCCCAGCCGCCATGCCCCGCCCCCCGGCCTCCCTCGGTGCTCCTCTCTCAGGGTGCCTGTGGATAGAAGACACCACCCGATCTCAGGGTTGTGCGTTTGAACCCCATGGTGAGGGTAGTGATTACTTAAAAAAATAAAATCTTAAAAAAAGGGGTGCCTGGGTGGCTCAGTCGTTAAGCGTCTGCCTTCGGCTCAGGTCATGATGCCGGGTTCCCGGGATCGAGCCCACATCGCGCTCCCTGCTCCACAGGAAGTCTGCTTCTCCCTCTCCCACTCTCCCTGCTTGTGTTCCCTCTCTGCCCCTGTTCGTCAACCTTCTCTTCTCTTCCTCAGCGGCCGCCCGGACACAGCTGGCCCCTGGTCCCGTAGACCCGCCACGGTGCCCCCCTTCTGGAGCAGGCCTGCATGTGGTGGTGGTCGGTGCCAAGCGACTCGCAGTGAGGGTGCGGGCAGATGTGTGTCAGGTGGGCCCCTGAGAACTTGGTTCTCGCCGCCATGCCGCAGACTGCCAGCTGTCCCCCCTCTCCTTCCCCCCTTATGGACCAAAAGGGTCTTCCGTTAGAAGCTTTAGGTTTATTAGCCTCCCTTGCGGGTAGGTGTGACCCGCGACTGGTTGCTGAGCAGGTCACCTGTCCTAACGCACACGCCTATGCTGAGCGGGGGGCAGGTCACCTGTCCCAGGGCACACCGCTGTGCTGGGGGGGTGTGCACAGATGGGTGGGCTGGGGC
>RCUC01126010.1:0-26424 GCA_003697995.1 Taxidea taxus jeffersonii
AAAAAAACTTTCTGTTTAAAAAATAAACAAGTGAATGTTGGAAATTAGTCTGTTAATGTTCTTAATAAAGTGTTCTTGGAGTTTAACCTAGCAGCGGATGGCTTTCTTTAGCTTAGCCCAGTTTCCAGGGAAGCATTGTTTTTTCCAGGCTGTAAAATGGCAGAATCTCCTGGATATATAATTTATTCTGTTGAAAAAAAAAAAAGCATGCAGTATCTATGACCTATCTGCAGAAGGAGTTTTTGTAAATGTAGATTTTGATGTATTAGGTCACCCTGAAAACAATACAAGAAAAGGGATCCCCAGGCAATCTGGTGGAGCGAATACTGCAATAAATTTTTTTACTTCTCTTTGTTACTTGTCTGTTTCCATTTGAATTTCTTATTGTAAAGATCTGTTTAAATCCATTTATATTATTTTGCAGTCTTTTATGTAAAATTTATTATATCACTGGTTTTCAAAGCAAAACATAAAGTATTGTTTATACAGTTTGTATAGGCTGACTTCTGAATAATTGGTATCTATTATTTTCATTCCCATAAGAGGGTGTAAACAATTAACTCCAGGGTTTTATTGTATCCTGCAATATTTAGTATTAACTATATATGATTTAGCACTGTGCCAAACACATTTTCAAGAGTACATTTTGATATAAAAAGAAACTATAGTTTATTCCTTGTATGCTTCAATTTCTTTCAAGTGATGTCATGATGGTAATATTTATTTTTTAAACCTCGGGAAAAGGTAACAATCATGCTATTTTGGGAAACTAGCATTTCTCTTAGTTAAAATTATGCCGTGTATTATTTTAGAGATAGAGTTGAGTATGATACTTCGTAATTACATTGCATTTTTCACAAGTTATTTTTTAATGCGGAAAAAAGGAGTAATTTTACTAGTTGAGATGTTTATTCATTTTCTAGTCTAAACATTTTATACCTCTTTGGGGAGCGGTTTGTTACTACAAATGGGGAGAGTTGGGTATTTAATCATTTGATCTGCTTAGTTGATGCTCAGAAATAGTAACACCTAAAATTACAGGGGAGAAGGTCTGTTTGAAATTTAAGTCTTTAAACAATGTGTACTTTTAAGTTCGTTTTTAAAAGTTGACCTCTTTAGAATGTTAAGTTTTATGAAATTGGCCAATAAATGAAAATACTCAATTTGTGAGGAAGAGTGACATTGCCACAAAATACCTTTTTGTGAACACCTATTAAACCACAATGAAAATAACTTTTCAGGATCTATTTCCTATGTGGAATTCTTTCAGAACATTTTCTTGAAGGAAATGTTTTCCCACTCTTCTTTTTTCTGCTTAGTTGCCTGTTTCCGCTTCCTTTTTACTGTGAACTCTGTAGAACTAAACTGAATTGGGTTTCCCTCCCTTGGGATATGCTTAACCAGCAAAGGACTTGAGGTAGCTTATGAAAATAACAGTGATTGACCAAAAAGAGTAAAAGACTAATAATTAGAAAAAATATAAGAATATAAAGTCCAGCCTGTAGAATACTAAAGAATAAAGATGTGGTTAAAAAAAAAAAAAAGCCAATTTTGAATGCTATGAGCCTGACAATCACGTGTGCTATTTAATTCTTAGAAAAACTCTGCTAATTAAATATGTTAGCCCCATTTTGTAGATAAGGAAAGCTGAGTCTCAGGTTCAGCAATTTCCTTATAAATGTATAATAGGGATTTGAATTTGAAGTTGAAGTAATTGTCTCACTGTTCTGGCTAATTGAACATCAAGCATTAAAGGAAATGGTCCTTACTGAAAGTAAACCAGATCCTAAAGGATACTTACTGTGTGTATACACTTGGGGGTCCTACTTAGAGTGTGCTTCGGGGGAGGTACAGTAGTTAAGGCTTCCGTTGCTTCATGAATTGGTATGTTTAGGAATTTCCCATATATTCTAAGCTCCAATATTTCAGCTATCAATATAAGCCAAATGTTGGTATGACTTGTAAGCCTTAACCCTTAAAACATACAAACCAAAGTTTTCAAAAAGTAGATTTCTCAAATACGAATTTTTTTAGGTCTTAACAGTAAAATAAGTTAAGGCCTTGTCACTCAAATCTACAAAACCAAACTTTTTAAATATATTAAGGATTCACAAAGTTCATTCTTAATCTATAGTTTGTTGATACTGTAATATGCCAAGTCAGATTTCATTGACTTGTATTGAAAAGAGATGTTATATTTGATTAAAAAAAAAAACTGCCAAGCACCTCTTCACGTTTTAGTATATTAATTTGAAAAAAAATTTTAATAAGTTTTTTTTTTTATTTATTTGTCAGAGAGAGAGCGCAGGAGCGAGCATAGGCAGACAGAGAGGCAGGCAGAGGCAGAGGGAGAAGCAGGCTCCCTGCTGAGCAAGGAGCCCGATGTGGGACTCGATCCCAGGACGCTGGGATCATGACCCGGACTCGATCCCAGGACGCTGGGATCATGACCCGAGCCGAAGGCAGCCGCTCAACCAACTGAGCCACCCAGGCGTCCCTAATTTCAAATTTTTATATTTTCTTACTTAAATTGTTTTTTACTATTTTTTTTAAGATTTTATTTATTTATTTGACAGAGAGAGACACAGAGAGGGAATACAAGCAGGGGGAGTGGGAGAGGGAGAAGCAGGCTTCCCGCCAAGCAGGGAGCCTGATAGGGGACTCCATCCCAGGACGCTGGGATCATGACCTGAGCCAAGGGCAGAGGCTTAACCCACTGAGCCACCAAGGCTCCCCTGTTTTTTACTATTTTGACAAAGAATGGGTAATTTTTTTAAATTACCAAAATACATATGCAGAAAACAATTTAGTAATCTCTAGTAGAAGAAACTCTGAACTTTAAAAAACAAGTAATATGTAGCTTACTTTGTTGATATGTTGAATATTTGAATTGTTAGCAGGTAACTGAAGCACACAGGCAATTACGGACAACTGTAATCTATCCGTGAAGACAGGTAAGTCTAGCTTTTCTGTCCAATGTGGATTTCATGACCAGTGAGCAGAGTTCTCATACAGTCATTTAGAAAGTGAATTTAACCAGGGAGGTCTGTGGTTCTCCCCCTACACGCACTACTTTTGGTTGCACAAAGAGTTCATCCTGGTCACTAGCGCAGCCCCCAGGCGGTCTGCATCTCCAAAATACTGATATAAACTAGAATAAGGTTACTTTTGCAAATATAAAACCCATTTGATCATTCACTTGAAATGATCATGTAATTTCAAGCACTTGATAGATTTTGCGCTACAAAAATCCTACTTGTTTAAACTTTTGCTCTTTGCCTTGCTCGTTTTGAAACTCTTAGGTTTGTTTAACCCCTTGGCTAATTTTTGTCATAGGAAGCATATTATTCATTACACAAGTTGACATAATAGTTTTTATTTGAAGATTTTCCTAAATGCATTCCTTCCTTGTCCTATTGGTCCTAAGAAACAGTTGAACGTAAACTTGGTATGATAGGTCACTGACCAACAGATTCCAGTTTGCACAGTTTATTGACCAAGTGGTCATAAAATCCTTGTGTGTTCTGTGTGATAATTGAGTCAATACCAGCGACCCATCCTTCTTTGGTGAGACTCCACTTGTGTATGGTGTCATTCACAGTGATGTAGTATGCACACAATTTTTTCTTATCAATATTTTTTTAAAGATTTTTATTATTTGACAGATCACAAGTAGGCAGAGAGAGAGAAGGGGGGAAGCAGGCTCCCCGCTGAGCAGAGAGCCCGATGCGGGGGCTCAATCCCAGGACCCTGACACCATGACCTGAGCAAAAGGCAGAGGCTTAACCCACTGAGCCACCCAGGTGCCCCACTCTTCATCAGTATTTTTTTAATTTTAATTTTTTTGTTAGAGAATCACAACATACCCATCACTTAGTTTCAGTCATTCTGAATTTCTGACCAAGCGGGGTGTGATTGAGCTAGACTGAGAGAAAAGGGAAGGATCCACGTTCAGAGGCCTCGGTGAAGTGGAAAGACAAGTGCAGTGGGAGGGGCAGAAATGGAATAATGGGGTGAGGAAGTCAGAGGAAGGAGCGTGTGAGGTTTCTGAGGTCGACTGGTTCTGGAGATGAGGTGTAAGTGTGCCACCTTAGGAATGAATTGGGTGAAGAGGTGATGACGGCATTGGAGAGATCAAGAAAGCCACATTCTGCACTCCTTTCCTGTGCTTAAGACATTGGATCCTGGGGCACCGGGCTGGCTCCGTCAGTTAAGGGGCTGCCTTCGGCTCAGGTCGTGAATCCGGGGTCTTGGGATCGAGTCCCACACTGGGATCTTTGCTCAGCGGGGAGCCGCTTCGCCCTCTGCCTGCCACGCCCCCTGCCTGTGCTCGCTCGCGGCTCGCTCTCTGACAAGTAAAGTCCTTAAAAACAAAACAAAACTGAATCCTTCTCTCCTGTCATACTAACAATCTGTCTTGGGGATCACTCGGTGCTGACACTGGTTATTATTAGTTTCTGCAAAGTTAATCACTTGACAAGTATTTGCCGAGTTCCTACTGTAAGCTATGAACTGCGCTGGACCAGTGGCAGCACGTCTGTGTTCCAGTGAGAGAGATGGGAAATGAACCGCAAAGTACACAATTACATAGTTACTAAGTAACAACTGAAGTGAGTGCTTGAGAGGAAAAGTAACAAAATCCATGAGGGTGCGTAGCACTGAAGTAGTCTGGAGGGCTGGGGGAGCTGAGAAACGCTTTCTTTTCCAAGTGAAACTGGTCAGCCCTCAGATAAAGCCTGACATATAATAGCTGTAACAGATACCAGCTAATGTTGGTTGTACCATTAAGAAATGGGAAATGAGGGCGCTTGGGTGGCTCAGTTGGTTAAGCGACTGCCTTCAGCTCAGGTCATGATCCTGGAGTTCCGGGATCGAGTCCCGCATCGGGCTCCCAGCTCCTCAGGGAGTCTGCTTCTCCCTCTGAACTCCTCACTCATGCTCTTTCTCACTGTCTCTCTCTCAAATAAATAAATAAAATATTAAAAAAAAAAAGGGGGGGGGGAAATGATTTTTAATTTCTCCCAGTGGTTCATTCCTTTAGGGACATGATGGTTGAGGTCTGAACTCTAAGGGGAAAAAAATAGATGGAAGAAGGGATACAAGGAGAGTCCCAAATTGACGGCACAGCCTGTGAAGCTTCATGGTTCCCAGGGCTGGCAGAGAACAAGACAGCAGAACAAAGCTGATGTTATAGATGGGCCAAATCATGCTTTTGTTGACCAAACCACATTAAGGATGTCCTGAAAGCAAATGGAAGCCATTAAAGAAATGAGGACAGGTGGGAGTAGAATAGGAATTTGCATTTGTGAAATCAGAGTTGCATTTTTAAAAGCTCACTGTCGGGGCGTCTGAATAACCATGATTTGAAATGAGGAAAGGAATCAAAAGATGTGACATTATCCAAAAAGGAGAAAAGACGTGTTGGTAGACTTCTGCATAGCTTGTAACTGTCAGTTGAGTCTTTAAAATCCTGCCTTTTATACAAAATAATCCCAAAATAAAAATTTTACAAAGAGGCAGGCTTTTTTTTTTTAAAGATTTTATTTATTCACTTATTAGAGAGAGAGAGGGAGAGCGAGCGAGCTCAGGCAGACAGAGTAGTAGGGAGAGGCAGAGGGAGAAGCAGGCTCCCCGCTGAGCAAGGAGCCCGATGTGGGACTCGATCCCAGGACGCTGGGATCATGACCTGAGCCGAAGGCAGCCGCTTAACCAACTGAGCCACCCAGGCGTCCCAAGAGGGAGGCTTTTAATGCAATAATACAGTTTCTATTATTTGCTGGCTTAAGTTTTCTAATTAAATTTAAAGAAATAATCCCTTGTTCATAAAAGCAATCGCTTTGAACTCCTTTAGCTCTTTCTTTGCATAGTTATATTTCTAAAGAATGTACTATTACAATTTATTAATTCTGGACTATGTATTCTCTTATAACCTATTAACTTTTTTTTTTAAGATTTTTATTTATTTATTTGACAGAGAGATCACAAGTAGGCAGAGAAAGACCGAGAAGCAGGCTCCCTACCGAGCAGAGAGCCCGACGGGGTACTCAATCCCAGGACCCTGGGATCATGACCTGAGCTGAAAGCAGAGGCTTTAACCCACTGAGCCACCCAGGCGCCCCCTATTAACTTTTTTATGAAAGATGAGGACTTAGTTCTTATGCTCTTCCCCTCTCCTCCCAATATGGTATCACTATATTTAATCAGCGTTTATGCAATAGAAAACTATGTAAATATTGTTCAGTCAGAGCGAGCATTTAGTGTACTAGATGAATGTTTCCTTTCTTGTATACTCATTTCCCTTAGTGAAATTGCTTTGCTTTTCACTCACAGAAGTTCCACGCAGTAATCTGTAATTCTTTGTATGCTCTGTTGTATCATTCATTTGTGTCTCCTCCCCACTCTGCCTCCCACTCCCCAGCCCTGTTCCTCCATCAAGAAAGTCCTTCCTCTAGCTAACATGATGTTTCGCATCAGTATGGACCGATTTTCCAGGACCGCTGCAAAGGTGTTGTACCACTCTTCCTACCCCCATTTTGGTTGGATTCAGAACCTGTATCTGGAATCCATGCCTTCTTCCTTTTTGCCTAAAAATGTTCCGTTTGCTTGAGCATAGCCTGCCATAACTCCCTAAAAATGGACACAATGGGACAAACTTGCTGAGTCATTAGGTGTCTGAAAATGTCTTTGTTCTCACCTTGTAATTGATTGATAGCTGGGTCTAGAATTCTGAATTGAAAATTTTCCCTTTGAAAATCTTTTCATCATCATCTAGCCTGTGCTGTTGCCATTAAGACGGCTGATACCATACTGTTGTTCCTTTGTATACAACTTGTGTTGTCCCTCTCTAGAAGCTTTAAGGATATTTTATGTATTTCCCATATTTTGAAATGTCACTATGATGTCCCTTAATGGATCTCTTTAAAATTCATTTTGTGGGGTACATACAGACTTTTAATCATTTAATCTGTGTTCTTAGCTATGGAGAATTTTTATAATTTCTCTTTTAAGTTTTCTTTTTTTTTTAAAGATTTTATTTATTTATTTATTTGACAGACAGAGATCACAAGTAGGCAGAGAGGCAGGCAGAGAGAGAAGGGGAAGCAGACTCTCTGCTGAGCAGAGAGCCCCACGTGGGGCTCGATCCCAGGACCCTGAGATCATGACCCGAGCCTAAAGCAGAGGCTTAAACCCGATGAGCCACCCAGGTGCCCCCCTTTTCTTTTTTTGTTAAGCAGGCTGGATGCCCAGCGAGGGGCTTGAACCTAAGATCAAGAGATCAAGAGTCACATGCTCTACCCACTGGGCCAGCTAGGCGCCCCTCCTGGCCCCCTTTAGTTTCTTTTATCTCTCTGCAGTTTCTGTTAGGCAGGTAATCTTCCTGAACTGATCTTCCCAGTTGTTGTTGATGTTAAGATTTTATTTATTTAAGCCCGAGAGCAGGGAGAGGGGCAGAGGGACAGAGAAAATCTCGGATTCCTTATAGAGCCGGATTCGGGGCTCCATCTTGCAACCCTGAGATCATGACCCAAGCAGACATCAAGAGCTGGTTGCCGCGCCGACTGCATCACTTCTCAGTTGTTTTTTGCCCACCTGTGGGTGGGGCGGGAAGTGTCTCTTGGCTTCGTCTTTGAGAGTTTTTCAGCTTTAACTCTTCCATGACATTTTTTATTTCAGCCGTATTTTAAATTTCAGTTTCTTCTTGTTCTCTGATTGTTCCTCTTATACATTAGTTAACTTGTTCTTACTTTATGGATGCAGTATCTCCTTATATCTGTCAGATTAAAAAATAGATTTCTCACTTGGCGTTTGGAGGTCTTGAGTTCAAGTCACAGCTAAGGCATCATATGTTCAGATTTAAGGAGGCTGATAAATCACTTTCCTCACTCCTTCAAATTCTGATTAGAATTATAAACTGGGGGCGCCTGGGTGGCTCAGTGGTTAAGCCTCTGCCTTCAGCTCAGGTCATGATCCCAGGGTCCTGGGATCGAGCCCCACATGGGGCTCTCTGCTCAGCAGGGAGCCTGCTTCTCCTCTTGACTCCCCCTGCTTGTGTTCCCTCTCTCGCTGTCTGTCAAATAAATAAACATTTAAAAAAAAAGAATTATAAACTGGACTCTGAAAGATGGAGGTAAAATTAACAGCTTTATTGTCAGTAGAGCCGGAGTAGAGAACATACCATAGCCTGGACCTACAGCCACAAGCAGGCTTGCTGCCATCTGCCCCAAATCTAGACCTTGAGGTCCATCTGTCGTGTGGGATTTTACAAGGTAAATACTTAAGCTGCTCAGCCTACTGAAGGAGACATTGCTGTCCATCACTCAAAAGCACTAAGAACAGGGACAGAGAGAATGAAGTCACAAACACACCTGCTTGGTTTTTGCTTTGTTTTGTTTTAGGAATCTCTACACCCAACAGGAGTCTCAGACTCATGGCCCCGAGATCGATAGTCCCATGCTCTCCTGACTGAGAGGAAGCCAGGTTTCCCACAAATACACTCTTTTCGTTTGTTTGTTTTTAAAGATTTTATTTATTTGACAGAGAGAGAAACAGCAAGAGTAGGAACACAAGTAGGGGGAGTAGAAAAGGGAATGCAGGCTCCCCACTGGGCAGGGAGCCCGATGCAGGGCTTGATCCCAGGACCCTGGGATCATGACCTGAGCTGAAGGCAGAGGCTTAATCCAGTGGCCACCCAGGTGCCCCTCGTTTTTTTTTTTTTTTTTAAGTTCTTTTTCTTTTTTAAGATTTTATTTGAGAGTCCAAGTTGGGGGAAAGCAGAGGGAGAAGCAGGCTTCCCAGTGAACAAGGAGCCTCTTGTGGGACTCGATCTCAGGACTCTGGGATTGTGACCTAAGCTGAAGGCAGGAGCTTAATGGCTGATCCACCCAGGTGTCCCAAGGTTTTATTTTTTAAAGTAATCTCTACATCCACTGTGGGACTTAAACTGAGAACTCCAAGGATCACAAGTCACACGCTCCACTGACTAAGCCAGGCAGGTGGCCCTTCACTTGGTTTTTAACTCCTGGGCCGCACTCATTTTAAACATGGGAATCGATGACATTCACCAATCAGAAATAAAAATCCTCTTTAACAGAAACAACCTCATGGAAATATAAGAATAGAGTTTCCTCTCTCATGGAGTTTTCCAACTTGTTTTAAAGAAAGATTTCTTTGAGAGATGCCGAGCTGGCTCCGTCTTTAGAGCCCCACATTGGGTGTAGAGATTACATAAAAATGAATAAGCCACACGTATTTCCTACATAATCCATTCCATCATTTTGCCCATTTAACTTGTATTCGCCCTGTCATGATGAAGGCTTTCTCCATGTGTCTGGTGATACCTAAGTGTCCATTCAGGTTTTAGAGCAAAGTACTAAAAAGTTCATTGAAGTTCTGAGTGTATAGGTAGATTTCATCTGCTGAAGCTTTTTTTTAAAGGCCAGAAAGTATTTTAGTCTATGAAAAGTCATGTAGTCTGTGTAGCAACTATTCAGTTCTGCCATCGACGCAGCGCATGTTGTGTTTCGGCCAAACTCTACTTCGGGGCGCCTGGGTGGCTCAGTCAGTTGAGCACCAGAATCAAACTCAGCTCAGGTCTTGATCTCAGGGTCGCAAATTCAAGCCCTGCGTTGGGATCCACTGGGCATGGCGCCGGCTTACAAAGCAAACACCTTTGTTTCCAGAAGCTGCGGGAAGGTCAGATTTGCTGACCTCCGCTCTATCATAATCAGTTAGAAAGCTGGACTCCTGCCTGGGATCCTTATTTTTTAAACCCTATAGAGAAATGTTCCCTCCGGCGAGGCAACTTCTGTCACAGATCTTGGCCCCCACCCCACACATATAGGAAAAGTCTAGGCCATCCATTCCCAATTTATAAACCAACTTTAGCTAACAAGGACTTTCTCCTCTCACTTATTCCCCAGATTCAATATTTGTATGGAAACTAAAGCATTAGTTTCCACCAGGGTGTCCTTAATGACAAAGGGACACAGTCCAGATGCTGAACACAAATGGTCAGGGTATACGCAACGCTTAAAGGAAAGTGGAGTTCTGAGGGCTCTCCAGTGTGACTTCTGAGCAATTACCAAGTACATTCTCCTTGTTCTCATATTTCCTCAGCAAGACTCAAGGTTTGATTTCTTAGAGGAAAGCTAAGCAAGACACAAAGCATGTACCTAATAATTATTTGAATTGTTGACAAATGGAAAATTGTATAAGTAACAAGGGCTTGTCATTAGTCCATCCACTTATCGATTATGGACTCTAGCTGGAAACCGTGGGCGGAGAAGTGAGAAAGCACAGGAGTCTGAAGTCAGTGTTTAGTTTTTTAAAGATTTTTATTTGAGAGAGAGCCTAAGACAAATGCTTAACCGACTGAGCCACCCAGGGGCCCCAAGTCAATGTTTTATTTTATTTATTTAACAGACAGCAGAAGTAGGCAGAGAGGCGGGCAGAGAGAGAGGAGGAAGCAGGCTCCCTGCTGAGCAGAGAGCCCGATGTGGGGCTTGATCCCAGGACCCTGGGACCATGACCTGAGCCAAAGGCAGAGGCTTTAACCCACTGAGCCACCCAGGCGCCCCCAAGTCAATGTTTTAAATCTAGGTCCGTGTATATAGCTTCTTGGCAGAAGCTTTATTTGAGCTTCCTTTGCTGGTGGATTCCAAGCTCAGCCAGAACACTTTGGTTTATGATAGATCATGCTAAATGCTGTTACTGTTTTAATAAAAATGTAAGCATAGTAAGATTCAGTTTTGCGAAATCGGGGAACACTTTTAGTAACTAGAGGCATTTCCCAAGTGAGCTGTTTAAAACCTACATGGGGGGGGCACCTGGTGGCTCAGTGGGTTAAAGCCTCTGCCTTCTACTCAGGTCATGATTTCAGGGTCCTGGGATCGAGCCCCGCATCAGGCTCTCTGCTCAGCAGGGAGCTTGCTTCCTCCTCTCTCTCTGCCTGCCTCTCTGCCTACTTGTGATCTCTGTCAAATAAAAAAAAATCTTTAAAAAAAAAATCTATATGTGGAAACTGCTTCCCTTTAGTCCATGCATGAAGGGCATGAAGTCTAGACCCCTAGAAGGAGCTAAAATGCTCATTTGGATGATTCCTCTGCGTTCAGATACACTAAGCAAAATCCTCATATTGCAATTTTTTGAAGACTGAAGGCATTCTCAGGCTACAGGTTGAGACTACCTAGAATTATCTGTCCTCTGCTGATAGTCTCCTCCCTTGTTCCTTCCTCATTTTCAGGTTTACTATATGGATGTTCCCCAGGAGAAGACTTCCAGCTGTGCCAGAGGAACCGCTACCTGACTCGCCTACCTGTCTCAATCATAAAGCTGGCCCATGGACAATGTGCAGCACAAAACAGTGGTCCTGGAGAGAAGGGCAACTCATGAGTAAGTGGTCTTGTGAATGCCTGGGTGCCTGCTTAAGGATAGTATTCTCATGACTGCAACATAATGAGCTAGAGTCCAAGCACGCCACTGTGGTCCTACTCAGCTGAAGAGGCAGAGTTCAGGGCCATCAGTGGCAGGAATCTGCAGGGTAGGGCTACAGGGGAAGGAAGCTGCACAGAGAGGATCCCCAGAAGCCTGTGTGCGGACAGGGTTGAGCTGCTTGTATTAGTACGAGCGTACCTGAGGCGTACCAG
Source organism: Taxidea taxus jeffersonii (assembly GCA_003697995.1). Classification (NCBI taxonomy): domain Eukaryota; kingdom Metazoa; phylum Chordata; class Mammalia; order Carnivora; family Mustelidae; genus Taxidea; species Taxidea taxus. The sequence continues at coordinate 11,646 of RCUC01126010.1, forward strand.
AGAGTACTGACCACAGGTCGAGAGCCAACAGACCTACCAGAGGTGGAGCCCGGCTGCGGGGAGTGAGGCCAGCCCAGCCAGAGTGGAGAGACCTCACTGGCACCTCAGTAATACTCCAGGCATCCAATCGAGACACCAGAAAGGCCCATCGTAGAAGAAAAGATCTTACCCTAGAATAAGGGCTACGGAAAACACCCTTCAGATGAGGGCAAAACCTATAGTCTGTCAATGAAACCTGAAAGAATTGCCAGATCTGTACTATAAGATGCTGATGAACTTGAGGCTGAAGGGAACTACTAGATAGAAATTTGGATCTACAGGAAGAAATGGAAAAGTACTGGAAATGATAATTGCCTGAAAAGACAACTGAATGTTTACATCAGGGAGCAGGCAGGTAAAAGGGATTATACTACTGTAAAACCGCGTTATTTCTAAAGTGGTGTGAAATGCCGAGTTGGTAAGTTAAGGGTTCACGCTGTTAGTCCTAAAGCATCACTTCTCAAACTCTTTATACTCATAAAAATTATTTAGGGTTCTAAAGAGCTTTGTTTATGTTGGTGTATCTGTGAGTATTTATCATGCTAGAAATTAAAACCAAGAAAAGTGTTTAAATATTTTTAATGACAGTGACCCATTCAATGTTTATTTTTTAGGGAGAGAGAATGCACACACACACACGCACACGCAGGGCAGAGGGAGACCCTTAAGCAGACTCCATGCCCAGCATGGAGTCCAACATGGGGCTGGATCTCACGATCCTGAGATCATGACCTGAGTCAAAATCAAGAGTTGGACACTTAACCAACTGAGCCACTCGGGCACCTCCCATTCAATGTTTATAACACATATTTACAAAGGTAACTATTTTCCAAAACAAAACCTAGTGGGAAGAGTAGCACTGTTTTGTAGTTTTACAAATCTCTTGAATGCCTGGCTTTAAAGGAAGACGGCAGAATTCTCATACGCGCTTCTACGCTCAGCCTGTTGCAGGGTGTTATTCGGGCTGAAGGACATGAAAACATCTGGCCCCACACAGATATGTAGCTGGAAAAGGGGGCATATTGAATTGCTTTTTCAGACAATAGTATTCTTTGATATTACACCAAAAACTGACAAATGAGTGAAGGCTTTTAGTTTCTTCTCATTAAAATTATCTCCAAAATTACGACATTATTTGGGGGCAAGACCAGAAACTACCCAGGTCCCCGCACCATGGTCTTTACAAAGTTCACATGAGCCTTATGGAGTCAGGAGTCCTATTTGCCACTCAAAGCATTCTTCCCTGGTTCTTCTCCCAAGGCTTCGCAGGCTGAAGGGCACAGGACAGGTGGAATGTGGTTGGTTTCTTTTTGCTCCAGGACCAGGCCTGCCCAGGTGAATTTTAGGCCGTGTTCTGAAACGGAGTTCGTTACTGAGTCTCAGGGTGAGATTGTAATTTTTTTTTTTTTAAGATTTTATTTATTTATTTGACAGATCCCAAGTATGCAGAGAGGCAGGCAGAGAGAGAGAAGGGGAAGCAGGCTCCCTGCCAAGCTGAGAGCCCAATGTGGGGCCCGATCCCAGGACCCCGGGATCATGACCTGAGCCGAAGGCAGAGGCTTCAACCCACTGAGCCACCCAGGTGCCCAGATTGTGACTTTCTTATTCCTCTCAATTATCCATATAAGGTTGTTTCTCAAAACTCAGGAGATGGTAAAAAAGGAGACGAAAGAGATTTTTTATTGAAAGTAACTTAAATATTATGTAAACTTGAAAGGTACTTTTCATTTTTTCATCATTTAAAAAACTGTGTCTAAGGAAAGGTCAAATGCAAAAGCGTGTAACAGATCTATAGCTAAACAACCCTTTACCCACGAAGGCGAAATTATTGAGAAGTGTTTATTTTCTCTCCCGCAATGGCTAATCTGGGTAACGATGCGGTTGCTGGTGGTGTGCACATGGCTCCCTTCACTGCTTCTCTTTCAAACACACGAATCTTTCAGAGCGACTCCCACTGAGGTGCCGGGCTTTGCTTGGCAACAGATACTCGGGTCCTACAGGTCCCAGGCCCGGCGGACAGATGGGCTCTTGTCCTCCACACCGGCCACCATGTCTTCAATGGCCTTCCAGTCAAGCTGGCTGAGGAGGCTGCCGGTGCTCTCGGATACACTGTCCGTGCCACGGGGAAGAGGCTCTCGCTCTTCCTCAGCGGCTGACAAGTCCTATCAAATTAAGAAAGGCAGTAAGTTGTGATCTGAGCCTGAGAAAAAAAATAAATGGAACATGAACTAAGCTTTCCAAAGCTTCTAGGGTTGCTCATCCCCCAACTGGTGAAGCAAACTCGGGCGGTGTTTGCCCAGCACATCTGGAGGGACCATGGGCGGAACATCGTCTGACACAACTAGATGCTGGCACCAGGTCTGAAGAATGGACACAAGGGATTTTTATACCTGTAGTACAATTATCTGTTCTTACTTTTTTTGCTATTCTTTAGTTGAAAGGAAAATACAAATTCAAGGAAAATTCTGAAAGGTAAAAGCTAGAGTACTAAGCCAAAAGTGCAGATGCTGTGAACGACTCTTCAGTCTTGCAGGAGCTCCACACCCCGCAGAGAACAATGAGCAACAACAACTGGAGAACAGAAAGCACAGGCAGACGGAGATCGGGAACAGCACTGACCTGGAGAAGGGAGCCGTGACTCTCCTGAAGAATTGTGCGGATGCGTGAAGGTACCATCCAAGGACTCACCACGGTCTCCTCCCTCTCGTACTCTATACACACCTGCTTTGACTGAGGTGAAAGCTCAGCAGTAATGTGATTTTTCGTACACTGCACACGACATGGAGCACTAGAACCTTTCACGGGAAAAAGACAAAGCTACGTGGGACTGGTTCACTTATAAATTGGCTTGTTTATTGACTTTTATCATCAAATCCAAGGCAGTCACGTTTTATCTAATATTTAAAGTTTTTTATGACTTTTTTTTTTTTTTTAAGATTTTATTTATTTTTTTGACAGACAGAGATCACACAAGTAGGCAGAGAGGCAGACAGAGAGGGGAGGGGAGAAGCAGGCTCCCTGCCGAGCAGAGAGCCCGATGTGGGACTCGATCCCAGGATCCTGGGATCATGACCTGAGCTGAAGGCAGCGGCTTAACCCACTGAGCCACTCAGGCGTCCCTTTTATGACTTATTTTTAAGAAATCTCTGCACTCAGCCTGGGATCAGGAGCTGCCCCTCCACCAGCTGAGCCAGCCGCGCGCCTTCCCTGATAACCGAATCACAAGGTCTGGATGTGGTTTTAACGATTTCTGCCCTGTCAGTGTGATAGAAGGAACCTGAATTCTGGCCACCTCTTCATTTAAAAAATAATAGTAACCTCTAGGACAAGAGAGTCCTAGAGAGAACAAGAGAAGTCTAGAAGTAACCTCTAGGAGACGAGAGGCCGCAGATAGAATGCAACTGTGGAGAAGTTCCAGCTGCAAAGTTGTGTGAACAAACACTGTGGCGAAAAAGGAAACAGCCAGTAAAACAGAACTTGAGACTGAAGACTAATAAGGAGAGAGAACACCAAGTGGTTAAGCAGCATGATAACCACGAGGGCAGGCGGTCTAGACGGCGCGGGGGCGGCCGCTCCAAGGGTTCAGGCTATGAAAGATCAGCAAAGGCTGTGACCGCCAACCAATCCCACCCTCACTGCCGCCACAGTCAATGTGCTAACTAGACTTCGACACTCATCAAATGAACCTAATTATTGCCATCAAGAAGAATGACAAAATCATCACCGAAATTAAGGTTAACGGTCCTGGGCTTTAGGATAAACCTTTACCTGTGGGGAATCTACATGCCTTGAGGAGCAGCCACTGGCTTTTTCTCACCTTGCTTTCTGCAGGGATGGCTTTGTAATTTCCTTCTCTTCAGATCAGAGTGCGTTTCTCTAGGATTTGCTCGGGATAGCCAATCTCAAAATAAAATATGAAAGCAATGCTGTGAAACTGAGCATGTGCAAAGCTTGCCAAGTGTGGGTGTTCGTGCCCCAGTGTGGACGGCGGACGCATTCTAAGATAAAAGGTCAGTGATACATCAGGAAAAAACCCCGCCATGGAAACTAGGCTGGCAAGTGCACCAGCTTCCCTCAAAGGAGCACCCTCTCTGACGGACAGTGACCACCACCACCCAGTTTCTTTATGCAACCTACTGCCAAACGTCTATGGGGTCGGGCCTGAGGAATCCGAAACCGAACAGCAAAACAGAATCCACTCCCTGTACCACCTCCAGAAGAAAACCCCGCCCCTCTGCTTGCCGGTCTTGCGCCTACTCTAGATACAAGCTAGAAACTTGGGAGTCCTACCAAGGTCATCCTGTCACAGGCAGGGCTATCCCTGGACAATGAAAGAAACACTTCTGTTTGCCTTTCTAAGGGCAAAGCCTCATGCTAGATCATAATTCACTTCAGAAAACCCTGGAGTTCTGGAGCTTCCATAAATATAATATCAGTGTACATATAATTTCAGTTATTTCTAGGGGCAACATTGCATTCTGGGGTTTTTATCTGTTAAACTAACACTGCCAGGTATTTTTTAAGAAAAGAATAAAATAGCTTTGGAGTACTCTAACCTAAAAATTTTATAGAAGATTAAAATGAGAGACTTTGAAATAAAAACAAAAGTCTGGGTTTATATAATTAATAGCATGGGAAATGATGCTTCAAGCACTCAAACTGATCCTAGTAATTACAGCCTTGGGTATTAAGGCATGCAGTGGGGAAAACTATGGAAGAAGAACCAAAGAGAATTCCTAGGACATACAGCCATCAAAAGTAACACCAACAGGGCAGGGTAAAGAGCAGACGCAGCCGAAGACGAAGGCGGTGAACTGGAAGATAGCGGCACTGGGGAGAGACCTAAAGGCAGGAACAGACTCATTTATGCTTCTCATCATTTTTGTACTACATGTAATCAGTGTTTGCATTATTGTCTCCAGCAAATGTAGTCATTTCTGTGAATCAGGATAATGCCGGAGAGCTCACTCCGTTAGCGGGAGGATTCAGTGAGATCACTCACAGCCGTGTCAATACAGTGCCTGGCATCAGGCATCGCTTCCCTGAGCGTCCTTGGCTTCCGCAGTAAAACGGGGATAACCGCTGCCCTGTCTGCTACCAGGGCTGTTACGGAGAGCTCGCAGGAGAATGCTGGGAACGCACTTTTTACACGGTCAAGAGTAACGAGAGGCGAGGGCTGGGCCAGGGCTAGATCTTAGGCATTAAGATCATGGCCATTTCCCTCTCTAGCTGATCAGAGCACAGCTCATTCAGAATCCCCAAACTTATCATGACTCTGTGACAATGGCCGCCTCCCGAATACTTGTTTTTACGTTCAGGACTCTGCTAAGCCCATAATATATGTTCTCACTCTAACAATCAGGATTTGCAGGTGAGAAAGTTGAGGCTTACACAAAGGGGTTAGGAGCTGCAGAATAAGTGGTGAACTAGGATTCCGAAGAGAGCTAGCTCCGCAGCCCGTTCCCAGACCACCGTACCACACTGCCGCACCCGCATTCTGAAATCTGCATTTGAAATTTCTAAGAGGGCCTTACAACTTTTAAAAATGTAAGTTGAAGGACTTAATTCTTTATTTATCCCTTACCTTTTTGGAAGGTAACTGGAGATGCCACAGCCTTCCTTACTGCCACTTTGCCTCTGCCGCCTTTGCTCTGTATGGCATAAGCAGCAGTTCCTAGAAAAAAGGACAGACTCCTTTAACCTGTGAGATGGGAAAAGGAGGCTAAGAAGGCAGATGGGGGGCTGCCTTGAAGGCCGGGGACAAGCTCCAGACAGATCTGTGTGGGATGGGGGTCCCCACGTGCAGGAGCACCTTTTCGAGGACAGTCCAGCAAGAGTAGGGGAGCTGACCAAAGAAGGGCCAAGGCCTCAGCCCAGGCAAGTGTAACATAACCATACAGGCCTGACTCTGGACAGATCCAAGACAAAGACACATTTCTATAGAATCCAAGACTTTTCCATCAGATATTGAGAAACCATAGATTCAAGTTTAAAATCCTTGCCAATTTTTGGTATTTCTTTTATTTAACTTTGGCAAATGTATCAGGTATAAAATAAAACTTAAAAAAAAAAACATGGTTACTACTTTGAAATTTTAGGTTAAAAAGAGCACTCTTATTGTAATTTGTTCATTAAGAGCAAGAGTTAAACTATGAAGTTTTATTAAGAGGACTGGAATTCATAGAAACTCCAATTTTCTAAATTGAGGCAGCATAATGAAGCATAGTTTCTAAGTACGTAGGCTCTAGACCCAGACTGGGTTTAAATCGCAGCTGTGCTACTTCCTAGCTATCTGATCTAAGGCAGTTATTTCAACTTTCTCTGCCTGGGTTTTCTCACCTGTAAAATGGGACTATAACGGTACGTGTCTCACAGGGTTGTAATTAAAGACCTTAAATAGAACCTAGCACATTAGTTTATTATACAGCTAAAAGCTGTATGCATTTATACTACATATTAACTATGATTACATATTTTTTAAGATTTTCTTTATTTTTGGAGAGAGAGAGTGCGACCAGGGGGAGATGCAGAGAGAAGGAGAGAACCCCAAGCAGACTCTGCTGAACGCAGAACCTGATGAGAGGCTCAATCAATCTCATGACCCTGAGAATCATGACCTGAGCCGAAAATAGAAAAAGTCAGACACCTGGGGCATCTGGGTGGCTCAGCTGGTTAAGTGTCTGCCTTTGGCTCAGGTCAAAATCCCAGGGTCCTGGGATCAAGCCCCAAATCGGGCTCCCTGCTCAATGGGGAGTCTGCTTCTCCCTCCCACTCTCTGGGCTCCCTCTCTCTCAAATAAAAAAAAAAAAAGTCATACACTCAACTAACTGAGCCATCCAGGTGCCCCCTATGATTATACATTTTTAATGTGTAATCATTTCACAAAATAAATATTTTTACTCTGGTAATCAAAACCCAAATATGGCAAAATTAACTAAAGGAAGGCTAGCAATTAACGGATATTATATCTTCAAATGTGCAAACGGATGTTCAAAAGGTAAAAACATGATATTTCAATATAAGCCTCTTAGTATTCCTCTTCTGTGACATCCAGGGATCTAGTCCATCCTGACGTCTATAAGAACTTGCCTTGTAAAATGCCTACCTTTTCAGCCAGAGAACACAAAAGAAACATATTCCCAAATAAGTCTTACCTAAATACTGACCGTTCAAATTCTATTATAAAAAGGCCACTGGGGCACCTGGGTGGCTCAGTGGGTTAAAGCCTCTGCCTTTGACTCAGGTCATGATCCCAGGGTCCTGGGATCGAGCCCCGCATCAGGCTCTCTGCTCAGCAGGGAGCCTGCTTCCCCCTCTCTTTCTCTGCCTGCCTCTCTGCCTACTTGTGATCTCTGTCAAATAAATAAATCTTAAAAAAAAAAAAAGGCCATTTGTTTAAGAAGATTTCTGGGGTGGGGCGCCTGGGTGGCTCAGTGGGTTGAAGCCTCTGCCTTCGGCTCAGGTCATGATCCCAGGGTCCTGGGATCGAGCCCCACATCAGGCTCTCTGCTTGGCAAGGAGCCTGCTTCCCCCTCTCTCTCTGCCTGCCTCTCTGCCTACTTGTGATCTCTGTCTGTCAAATAAATAAATAAAATATTAAAAAAAAAAAAAAAAGATTTCTGGGGTCTTCCTACTTCACAGCGGCAGAACAAACAAAATCCCAGCACAGGGGAGTCTTTACCAATCCTGCAACTTGCATTCTGCTGACATGGGAACTGCTTTTCACTAAGATCTCATTTTATTAATGAAAACCAACTCTGGAGACAAGGAGGTCCAAATTATACAAAATTTAAAATTTAAAAAAATCTTCAATTCTTACCACATGGCCAAGGAGGGCCTTGAGGTTTCCCCTTTCGGATGTAACTTGGTCTGGATATATATCTGAATTTTCCAGGTTGATTTATTGGAATATTGTGACCATGTTGATTCTCTCTAAAGTAGAAATTATGTAATTACTATTTCCCTAGAATCTCAAACCAGTAATGAGCTATATTTCAAAAGGCCCAAATTCGAACCCAGATGAATACATTCACTTGACATTGCTTATTCTGTACCTCAGCGGTATGTTTCGCGTTATAACAATTCTCAACAAATTATTTTTCGTTTAAACTTAAACTTCATTTGTTTTTTTCAAAGAAACTGTTTTTGGTTATCTGCCCAATTCATATTATCTATGTATTTGGCAGTTACTTATGTATTTAATACCCTGCTTTATTTTAGAAAAGCCTCAAGGGAGTCTCTGGTATTTTGAGTAGCCCCAACTTATACGCACCCAAGTGACCTGATTACATGTGGGTTTGTGCTGGGGAGAGAGAGCGGAGAAGTGATGAGCTGGTGAGGACAGTTTCTGCAAGAGCGGAGCCAAGTGGAGAAACAGGGAGAAGGGTGAGGCGGCCGATTCCAGGAGGAGGAGACAGAACTGAACAGATAGCAAAACTGTGCTAGGTACGCCAAAGTGCTCTGTCACCTCTTAGAGATGTAATGACCTTGTTGTCTTTTTCCTTGGTGATTCTATAAGCTTATAAAGACCTTGTAGTTATAGGACCATGTTTTTCTTTACTTGATTTTCATATTTCTGAGCAGGGTAGAGGCAAATGCACTGAACTTGGGTGACAGAAGCACCACATTCACATAATCTCGCCAGGTGACATCCCAAACTGTCTCACCTTCTTGGCGAAAGAGGATGTTGCTCTTGGGAAACGTGAGCAGCTCTGGGTTTGCGAGGCAAGGCTCTCTGGGCAGCTGCTGGGCGCTGTGCCGACTCAGATAACAGCTCATTCATCAGACTGTACGCTTGTGAGATCCGCCGACCATAGTGGTCAGAGAGTAGCAACCTTCAGACAGAGGATGAAACAACATTTAAGGGAAGAGTCATCTTCAATTCATACCTCTGGAGGGAACGCAATGTGTGAAAGATCACCTAGCGCTTTTCAACGCTTTTCAAGTGCAGATTCATATTCCAGATTTCTGAAAAACATTACGTGGAAATTAGTAAAGGTACCTGTAGTTTCGGCCCTTTAGGTAATTTTCAGAATGTACATACATATCTGGATTGGGCGGGGGAGGACGAGAGCGGAAGTAGAAGTCATGAAAACTCAACGGAGTAAATGATATTTGAAAGCAAATGCCTAAGAAGTCTAGTGGAGTCTCTCTTCCTTGCAGTTATCTCCCACCATGTCCTGTTAACGGACAAACAGGGGCTACTGTGAAGACTGGAGTTCCTCAGGCCTAGTCTGCACTTCGGGTGCGCAAACTGAGGACGCCAGGGCTACAGCGACCCAGCTCACCTGTCCTTCTCGTTCTTCATCTTCTGGCTCAGCCTGAGTTCCCTTGACGTCATGTGAAACTGCACGAGAAATACCCGGTTAGTCCGTTATTGCTCAGTTCACATAATTAAGTCTTTCTGATGCACGAAAAACGTGAAAATTCCACTAACCAATTTTAACAGGAGGTTAAAACATGTTTTTGCTCTTCAGGAAACAGTGCAAAACACTGTCCTATCTGATGAAGCTTCCCATCCCAAACACAAAACATGAAAATGTTAAAGCATCATGTGATTAAAATCTAATTCAGTAAGTGGAAAGCAAAATCTATTTTAGTAGCTAAATTCAGCATTTCATCAAAAGGAGAGAACCTTATCAGCTCTATTTATTGTTCTTTTTTAAAAAATTTAAATTCAATTAATTAACATACAGTGTCACCTGCATTTAAAATGGGAAACAACATTTTAAGGATGAAGACAAATACTCTTCATACTCAGTCTTGTGATTAATCTCACTAATAGTGTACTTGAGGAAGCACAAAGGAGTCAGACCTTTAAAACTATTTTGATGTTTTAAAATGTTTACCAGCAACCTACTGTAGTATGTTCACTGTGACTTGTAAACTCTTCAAACTTAGCACCAGGAGGCAAGCTAGCAAGAGTCTTATTCCAGAACCCTAAGAGTAACTATTGAGCTACTAATGAAGTCAAGTCCTTTTACACACAACTGTGTGTATAAAAATGTGCACGTAGAAATGCATTCACTCTCTATAGGCCCTACACAGAAGTGGTCTTATTAAAGGTCTTATTAATTTCTGATACAAATTAAAGGTCTTATTAATTTCTGATACAAAGTCAAATGAAATTTTTAATTACATTAACCCCTCACTAATCCCAATACCTTCACCTGAATAGAAGCTACAAATAAACAGGTATTTGCAGTTGTGGAGGAAAGGTTATGAAGTCGATGAACCAAGCAATGCCAGGGCCCTCAGAGTTAATTTGTCCTAAAACTGGACACAATTCTAACTATCTTGGGTATTTGCTTGGTTGACAAATAGGGTGATACCAGAACCTACCCCTTGTGGGGTAGAAGAACACACACATAAACACATGTACTTGAAGGTTCTAGTCAGGTACCTCAGCAGCCTTGAAGGTCATTAACCAGGCCCTTAACATTATCCACAAAATGTTCTGTTAATTAACCTCGGGCCACCAGGGTGACTCAGTTGGTTAAGTACCTGACTCTTGATTTTGGTTCAGGTCATGGTCTCAGGGTCATGAGATCAAGACCCATAGTGGGAGATTCTCTTTCTCTCCCTCTCCCTCTGCCCCTCCCTCCAGGTTGTGTGCAAATGACTGCATTCTCTCTTTAAAAAAAAAAAAAGTGATATTAATATCTCCAGACACAAGTAAGGTATGCAATTTACTTACAGTTCACCTACTTTGCACCATTTGGTGCTTAAATGTGACAACCCTGTCGGGAAAATTCACTTTTATAGAACATGTTCCTCTAATGATGCTGAAAAAAATTAAGTACTATGTATTTTATTGCAAATTACAAAGTAAAAGATAAACTGTAAGTATAATTCAAATGTAATTTTCATAGTAATGTGATTATCAAAGTAACAGGACCCTGAGATCATGACCTGAGCTGAAGGCAGAGATGTAACCCACTGAGCCACCCAAGCACCCCATACTCTATTTTTTGTAGATAACTTATGGATACAAAATTGATTTTTTTAATGGCTTTACTACACACACAGCTGTTCAACTGCCATTGACTCTCACTGAAAATTAAGGGAAAAGTTCCAATTGGTCACCAATCAATTAACCTCTTCACTTGGTTAAAATTAGCAAGAGCCATAGTTAGCAGGGGAAGAAAATGTATTTAAGATAGTTCAACAGGGGGATGCCTGGGTGGCTCAGTTGGTTAAGCAGCTGCCTTCGGCTCAGGTCATGATCCCAGAGTCCTGGGATGGAGTCCCGCATCGGGCTCCTTGCTTGGCAAGGAGCCTGCTTCTCCCTCTGCCTACCACTCTGTCTGCCTGTATTCGTGCTCTCTCTCTAACAAATAAATAAATAAAATCTTAAAAAAAAAAAAAAAAAGATAGTTCAACAGGGGGGTACCCGGGTGGCTCAGTTGTTGAGTCTGCCTTTGCGGGCACCTGGGTCGCTCAGTGGGTTAAGGCCTCTGCCTTCTGCTCAGGTCATGGTCTCAGGGTCCTGGGATCGAGCCCCACCATCGGGCTCTCTGCTCAGCAGGGAACCTGCTTCCTCCTCTCTCTCTGCCTGCCTCTCCGCCTACTTGTGATCTATGTCTGTCAAATAAATAAATAAAAAATCTTAAAAAAAAAAAACACATTAAAAAAAAAAAAAAAGAGTCTGCATTTGGCTCAGGTCATGATCTGAGAGTCCTGGGATCAAGCCCTGCATCAAGTCCTGGGAAAAGCCCTGCTTTTCCCTCTCCCACTCCCCCCACTTGTGTTCCCTCTCTGTCACTCTGCAAATAGATAAATAAAAATCTTTAAAAAAAAAATAGAAAGTTTAACAGAACATGGTTTATAGAATACCTTGCAACATTTTGTTAACATTTTCTGACAAGTAAAATGGTGACATTTCTATCTAACAAAAAATGTATCCATGGGACGCCTGGGTGACTCAGTTGGTTAAGCAGCTGCCTTCGGCTCAGGTCGTGATCCCGGCATCCTGGGGTCGAGTCCCACATCAGGCTCCTTGCTTGGCAGGGAACCTGCTTCTCCCTCTGCCTCTGCCTGCCACTCTGTCTGCCTGTGCTTGCTCTCTCTCTCTCTCTCTCTAACGAATAAATAAATAAATCTTAAAAAAAAAAATGTATCCAAATTATGTTAATCCGTTTCTTGAATATTTGCCAGGGAAAACTGCACATATTCACTGCTAATCCCATTGCCCCTGATCTTGCATACTTACTGGATTGCTCCTTGGGCAGAAAGGGTCATGTTCTTGCCCTCTCTTCTCTGCCAACTGGTTTAAGTACTCCGCCATTCTTTCCCTGCGTTTTCTTTTCATCCACACCTGGATTTCTCTTCTTTCCTTCTCAGTTCTTTGTGTTCGTCTACCAGAAGAATGCTGAATTCTGAGAAATTTAACAGGCAGGGCATCACTTGATTTTACATTTTTTATGGATCTAAGTAGTATCACAACCAAATACTGTTTATTTGGAAAGTGATTTTTTAAAAGATTCTTCTAAAGTAATTTCTACACCCAATGTGGGACTTGAACTCACAACCTTGACATCAAGAGTCACATGTGCCACCGACTGAGCCAGCCAAGAGCTTTTTCCCTGTTCTCAAAAAGCAGTACACATTCATGTCTCTATCAACTTGCTGCAACCTGTTCCCTGAAATCCACTGAAAATGCTCTCAGAAAGCTCACCTCTACCACCAACAAAAGGCTCACCAACAGCCTCTTGATCCCACTGGAGTTCTCTAGAATATTTAATACAACTGGCCCTTCTTTGTTAAACTCCAATGTGCATCACATTCTAACTGAAAACACTGTGCAGCCTCCTACGTTGGCTCCTTTCATGTCTGCTCACTTCTTCAATATCGATGTCTTTAAAGGTTCTGTTTTGGACTTCTTCACCAATCATCTACTCCTGGGCTACCTCAAACACTTCCAAAACATGCCAGGGAAATAACTTCTAAACAGCTGCCCTTGTGGATCTACCCTCACTTTCGTGTCCACACCATACTTCCCATAGGCTGACCTGAACTAATGACTGGGCATGGCAGGCATGTTATGGCTGGCCCATTCCTGCAAGACACAGGACTCCTCTGACGGGCAACGTTGATGGATGTCTCACCACTGACCCAGCTGAAACTTTCCTAGAACACCGCATTGCAACATTGCACTTGCTCGACCCTCTCCCTTCCTCCTTCCCTTTCCTCCACAGGATGCGATAACATTTACACTGTGATCTGATGCTCCCCCCACTTCTATGTTCTCCCTCCTTTCCCCTCACAGGCCTTTCTCCCAATAAACGTCTTGCACTGCCTTCTGCTTCTCAGATGACATGAACAGACACAAGTAGTACTAAAGAATGGTCCAAGAAAACAGGTAGTGTGAGGTAGGGATTTGGGAGAGACTCATTACCCAGCATGAGAGGAGAACATCATCCTGAATGGAAGGTCAGTGGTACACACAATGTGGTTTACACCGAAAACCTGCTTTTCCTTCTGAAGTCTGGATTTGGTATGTGCCAGGAAGAGGCTGCCTACTCAACCGGCCCCCAAGAAAAACTCTGGGCACTGAGGCTCTATAAATGAGTCTCCATGGTGGACCTGATCTCATGTGTGCTGTCACAACCTGCTGCTGCAGGAGTTGTGTCTTGTTGGGACCGCACTGGGAGAGGTTTCTTAGGAACCTGTGCCTGGTTTCCCTCAGAATTCGCTGCATGCACTCTATTCCTCTTGCTGGTTTTCTCTGAATTCTCTTGTAATAAATTGTGAGTATGACTCTATGGGTTCTATAAGTCCTCCCAGGCAATCAGTGAACTTAAGGTGATCCTGGGGACCCCTAACACAGGACCAAATCCACACCGGGACTGTAGTCTGACAGCTGTCCCCACTTCCTCTGGCTCGAGCCCCTTTCCCCCTCACAGGTGTTTCCCCAAATAAATCCCTAGCTCACCTAAATCTCATTTTAGCATTTGCTTCGGGGATGGCTAAATCTAATGTGCCAATGTATATTACTGAATATTCTCCTAGCACCTTATAACAACTGAAACTACATTCTCTATCTTGCCAAAGAAATCCCCATCAACTCAGTCACCCAAATAGAAAATCATTCTCACTTCCTCCAGGTTTACTCATGATTATTACCCTACACGCTCCATTCTGAGCCCCTTCATCTAGACTACTGAAGTAAGACCTCCTGTGGGTTCCCATTTCTAGTTCAAAGCCCTTTGCTGACCCCTTACTGCCTACAGATAAGAAATGGGTGCCTCTGGTCCCGAGTCTACAGCCAGTACATCCAGCCAGACCCTCTCTCTCCTTCTAAGACATAAACTCCAGTCACATCTAATTCCCAGCCCACTTCTGATCATCACTCCTTGGTATTTTATATTCTTGCTGTCTCGAGTATCCTTTCTATTATTTATAAGCAACACGAATTTCTATTTGTCTTTTGAAATACAGCTCAAACACAGTAACTAGTGAAGCTGCTGCATTTGACTGACTCTCCCCACAAGCCCCCATAGCACACTGATATAATCTGGCCTTATGTCACACTGTTTTTATAGTTCTATCTCCATTCAAAAATACAAACCATATTTTTATTCTAAACTTGATACTTAATACATTATTGATGAAATATTCATAACATTCATAAGGTTGACTCTCTTATATAAATAAGCCAAGAGATATATGTATCCCAAGGAAGCATTAGTAGAAGAGCTAGACTTTATTCTATCAGGAAGCAGTTCTTGGATCAGGACAC
>RCUC01126011.1:0-36609 GCA_003697995.1 Taxidea taxus jeffersonii
TAAGCTGCCTGACATCTTCTAGAATGGTACACAAGACTATAATATATGCTCTCCACCCACTTCAAAAGCCCTATGACCCATTTTTTTTTAAAACCTTAAATGTGCCAACCCACACAAAAGCATGTCTTTTTTTTTTTCTTTTAATCTATTCTTTCAGGCTGTGCCTTTTAAAATAGTAGTGTCTGCAGAAATGTCACATCAAAAGAAATTGCTCAGAGGTAGAAGTACCTAACTGAAACTGCTTTTATTAGTATATTGAAGGAAATTTGCTGGTCTGAGAATGGAAAAAGGAGTGAAACTGAATAAAAACATTGTGGTGCCAAAAAGGGAGGTCTTTCTTTCTTTCTCTCTCTCTTTCCTTCCTTCCTTCTTTCTGTCTTTCTCTCTCTTCCCCCTCCCTCCTTCCCTTCCTTTCTTTTTCTTCCTTTCTTTCTCTCTCCCTGTCTTCTTCCTTCCTCTCTTTCTTTCTTCTATAAAAAAATCCCACCTCATAATTTAAAATCTAAATAAGAAGATTTTCTATTGACTGCAGCTCATTTCTTTCTGTTTTTTTTTTTTTTTTAAATAATAAGCTTTTCAGAGTTTCCCCGGAATTCTGATCCCTAAACGAAGCTTAGGGCTAATCCACTATGTTGGTTAGTTGGCAGATACACTGGCCTCTATATAAAGTCTCAGTCTCTGCTATACGCTTGTCAACTCTGTCAAGCTCCCACATAACCCATTTAGGGCTACGCACACCAGAGCTCTTAGTAGGCCTTGTGCTCTCATTTTTCTCTGGGCTTTGCACAGACTCTTCCCTTTGAAATATGTTCAGTCCTCTGTTTCAATGAATCCTCACTCAACTACTTATGATTCACCATATGTCCAGATTTTGAAGACCTTTAGCCCCCTCCCTTTTCAACTATCTCAGGGAGAATCCTAACAACACCACCACCACCACCTCACTCCCCATCCACCAAGCATTCACAATTCTTTAGGACGTTTGCAAAGAGATGCCTCCCATGCCCATGGACCAGTTATCCAGCCTCATTCTTTACCCTGTGTCTGCCATGTTTCCTCTCACGCTCTGGCTCTTCCTGTCTAAGAAAGAAAGTAGTCCCCACTGCGGATAATGCCAATCATATGAATGACAAAGTTCACCCCATGGATGTTGCTGAAACCACTAACATGAAAAAGAGGGACACTGGCTTTCCTGTTGAGATAGGAAAATCTTCTTCTCTAACTCTATGCCACACTTTGTCACTTGGGTCCTGAAGAAAACATTTCTTTCATCTTCCTAGAGCAAGCCCCCAAACAAGAACTGACACCTCTTTCTCCAACAACACGCAATGGTTCTTCCTCCTTAGGTTAATCAAAATCTACTCACTTGAAGATATATTTCCCCAAGTTCACATTAAATCAACATGGCATTTTTCCTTCTAACTGATGCCCCAGTCACAACTTCACAAACACATCCATTTTATAAGAGAAGTTTAGCTTTATGTAATACCTTCTCTTATCACCCACAGCAGTGGGTAGACATAAAAGCAAATGATTATTAGCAAACATCTTATTAGTCTCTCAGGAATACCCACAGAGAGTCACCTAAGTATCTCTTCACTTTTCCTGATCACTTTCATCTAGACTGAGCCAGCCTCAGATGGATACTCAGGCATCTTCTGTCTCCTGATCTCCCCCTTGCTTCTCTTTGCTACTCTCCTACTCCTGGCCTGCTGCTGTCTCCCCGATCAAGGCCGTACATACCTTTTTCCCACTCCTCCCATAGTTGTAGCTTGGATTTTTCAAATCCTTCATAGCCAAGCAAGTATAGTCAAACATTCCTTCCTTACTTCTAGTAACATCACATTGATGGACTGTGTCAAAAGCTTCCCTTACTACTAGTACAGAGAAGGAAAAAGAATAAAGGAAACAAAGAAATCTTTCATATCACCTGTATTTTGTCTAAAGTTTTCCACCAAAGATGATTAAAATCTCCATCATTTAGATGGCAAAAACAAGCAGTTTTTAAATGGCAATTTCCCCATGTTGATATTTCTAAGATCTTAACACCAGAACTCATTCATGGGTTCATTTCAAGGTACCAGTCTTTCCCTGCCTTCCACAGACTCTATAAAACCTAGTTATTCTAAAAACAAATTCAAAAACAAAAACCTAGTTATCCTAAGCATTTGGCCAAAGAATTGGAGCTCTACCCTGAGATAATGGCTTTGACCATACATATCAGTGAAATTCATTTAGCTTCAAGTAATGGAGGCCCAAAATAGTAGTGGCCTAAGCAAGATAGAAATTATTTTCCCTTTCACGTAAAATTCTAAAACTATGTAGATTGAGTCTGGACTGGCAGCTTTACTTTGAAAAGTCCTCTGGAACTCATGTGCTTCCCAGGTCATTTACCACCAACTCTAGAGCTTAGCCTTCACCCTCCTAGCCCAAAGTGACACATCCACATTATAAAGGCAGAATGAAGGATGAATGAAAAAGAAGAAAAAAGGGCAAAAGTTATTTGTCATCTGTCTCCTGAAGTTTCTGAAAGCTGTCACCCAACATTTTAATCACATCTTTTTGTTTAAAACATGGTCTTTCCTGGCTGCAAGCGAGGTAGGGATATTTTTACCCTTTGTTCTGCACAGCCATGTGCCCAGCTAAAAATCTACTGCTGTGGGAGAATGGAGAAAGAATGAACATCAGGAAACAACTAGCAGTCTCTGTCACATTGCGCTCCTGAAACCACTACCTTTTTCTGGGCTAATAATAAACTCTGGAGTTACCTAAAATAGAATTCTTTAAATTCCGTACTCTTATAACAAGTTGAGGTAAAAGCCAAAATTCTAGCATTTGATGTAACTGTCAGCAAGTCACTCAGTGGTTTAAGTCTCTGCCTTACCTTAAAAGACAGCTCTAAAAATCGATTGGGAATAAACAGAGGTGATAAAGGTGAAAGTATTTTTTGAAATATGACATAAATAACTCTTAAGACAAAATATAACAATGAATTATCTTTTATCTCCTTTAAACATATATGTCTTTCATTCAAATTCTCTCCATTCTCCTTCTAGGTTTCTTAATAAAATGTGATGGGTAGATGCCAAGACCGCAAAAGACCAGAAAAAAAGGTATGTGGTCTGAGATTAGGTGATTCAAATAGGGTCGCTGGTTTATCAGAGAAAGAAAAGGAAATCCTCTGGACTGCCAATATTTATAAAGAATCACAGTATCAATCTGGTCTCTCCAACCTTCTTCCTATATTTAATTATTATTAGATATGGGATTAGATCTTCATAACAGCAGTTATTATTCTTCAGGCAAAATGAAAGTTCTAGCAACTCTGTTTTGCAGAGGAAGCTACCCTGGATATTTAGGACAAGAAGAACTAAAAAATCAGCTCTTGTAACTTTCTGGAGTATTTAGTTTTGCTACCACTACTGTTGCTTCTGCTGTTGTTTATTCGAATGCACTGGGAAATGGAATGGCTGGAAATCACCTAGTAATGCTAAACTCCTTCAACGGAGGGAATAAATCCAAAGGGAGCTTTATTAAAAGTATCTTGTCTAGATGCTATGATTTTGCCACACCCTGCTAGAAGAACAGAGAGAACACAGAGTGAGCAAAAGGTGTGGAGAGGGTTGAAAGCTTTGGAAATGCAAAGAGGACAATTCTGAAAATCATGTTCGAACAGGTTCCAGGCTTTGGATGTACTTTTCTTCCTCTCCCTGTGGTTTGGCATCATGCAGAGTCAAGTAGACTACTGACATGCCCTTCAGGTAACCTGGTAGAGGCTTCTTACTAAGAAGAGACTGGGTTACGGTGCAGTAACAAAAGAACTTCAAATTCTCAATGACTTAACAGTAAAGGTTAATTTCTTTCCTATGCCTATATCTAACATGAGTCACAGGAGTGTGTTCTCTATACATTCACTCAAGGACATAGGCTGTCGGAGTCCCTACCAACTTACAGCTGTACCACCTGGAAGATGGAGGCTCTGCAGTGACCACATAAAGGAGAGAGAGCATCTGAAGTCATGTAAGAAGTTTCTATGGCCTCAGCCCAAAATAACACACTACATTTGTGTTCATAACCCACTGGCCAGAATTAGTCACATGTTCTCAGTCTAAATACAGGAAACCAGATAATTTGGTAATGGAATATTTGGTGATTTGTCTATGCACAGTGATGGCTGAATTATCTAAGAATATGTTTCCTGCCTCATTGTCACTTCATGTTTTCTGAGAATGACAGGTTTTATTTTCAGAAACTTTATTCTTCTGAAGAAGGTTAAGACAATATCTTGGTCTTCCAGCACAATTCACTTTACACACACAGCAAAGGAATAAAAATTCATTCTAAAGGGCAGAGAGGTACACATGTATTTATTCTAAAATAAGCTGAATTGTGTTGCAATGACAGTGGCTGGTAGAATATTGTAGTAGAGAAAAGCACAGGCAGGCCTTAGAAACAGATGCTTGAGTTGGACTTTTAGCTCTCTCATTTGCCAGCTACCTGGACTTGGTAAAGATATTTGAACTCTCAGGGCACCTGGGTGGCTCAGTGGGTTAAACCTCTGCCTTCGGTTCAGGTCATGATCTCAGGGTCCTGGGATCGAGCCCCACATCGGGCTCTCTGCTCAGCAGGAAGCCTGCTTCCTCCTCTCTCTCTGCCTGCTGCTCTGCCTACTTGTGATTTCTCTCTGTCAAATAAATAAATAAAAATCTCAAAAAAAAAAAAAAAGATATTTGAACTCTCTATGTCACAATATCCCCATCTCCAAAGTGAAGATGATTATAGTACTTACATATGGTTCCTGTGATGGTTAACTCAATTAAAATTGTGCATACAAAATACTTGGCCCCAAGGTGAACACTTACATGTTGAATAAAAGTTAATTCATTCTTTAGTGTCCTGGCTTTTTTTTCCATTGACCTGGTTTCAGAATCTATCTTTCTGATAAGGACATTCAGTGCCCTTCCCTTTTTCTTCTCTCTTCATGCTCAGATTCTGCTTCTCCTCCATTAAGTCCAGTCTGTCTAGCAAACAGTTATATGACCAGACGAAGAATATGAGACACTCTGGAGTCTTCTTGCATGTCTGGAATTGAAGCTCTGAAATTTACTTATTGTGACATTGGGCATCTTAATGCACTGCTCTGACACTCATTTCTTTATTATAATGTATAGATGATAGTAATTATATACTTCAAAAGGCTGTTGAGAACACTTAATGGTGCCAGGCATGTAAGTATTTAGCACACTGACTGGTATAGAGTTAGTACTTAAAAAAAAGTTTGTACTCTGTAAAATGAGGACAATAATACTTTCCTCAAAGGACATGCATGAACTTAAGGAAGCTGTGAAAGCACCATAAACTGTTATGTCAACGTTTTGCTATGTATGTCTATATGTGTATGTGTGCATGTACATGCATATAAGCTATTCCCTCCTAAAACAAAAGATACAAAAACTATTGGAATCTGCATTTCATGCTGGGGGATAACTGCTTCCTTATTATTAAATTACTATCTTCATATTATTTTCAGCATAGGCACATCAAACATCAATATATTGTTACTTACTTAGATATAAATCCCATTCTTAGTGCTTCATACTTTAGTTCTAGAAACTTGCCAACCAACATCAAAACAAAAATCAAATCCTTAAGTGTTTACTGAATGCTTACTCTATGTAAAACACAATTGCTCTAAAGGCTAGGAAGTATTTTTAGCTTCATGCATTTTCAGTTGACTGATAACAAATCTACTGACTTCTTACTGGAACACTATCATGGAATATTCTGAGTGCCATTACTGCTTTTAAAAGAGTTCTTGTCAGGAGAACACTATGCCAGTTTATTCTATCTTGCTCTAAGGAAAAGCAAATGCAACAGAGAGAAGAGCATTAGATTTTGTTTCATTGTTCACAGTATGTTACTATCTCAAATGATAAAATAAAGTTCCATCTGACTGCCCCAGTAGATAAAAACAAGAATTTTACCTGCTAATATGAAGGCTGACCCACCTGACCCCATCACTGAAAAATATAAAGTGCATCATCTTGTCTTCATATTAATAAGTACTGGCAACCAATGGGCTTTTCACCTTATTATTTTTCAGTTGTATCAGTTGATCTAACATGGCAATGTGTAATACAAAAGGGCCAGACATTAGACCAGTAAACAGGTCTTAGGACCTCTGAAATTTACTTCTTAGCAAACAAGTTCTATACTAGTGCTGTCCAATAGAAATATAATGTGAGTCATTTCTGTGATTTCAAATTTTCTAGTAGCCACATTTTAAAGTAATTTAGAGTAAGAGGAATAGGTGAGATTGACTTAATAACTTATTTTATTTAACCTAATATATTAAAGATAATGTCATTTCAATGTAATGAATACAAAAATCACCTAGATAGTATATACACTATCTTATTTTGTCTTTGAAATCTAGTGGGTATTTTATACTTACAGCACATCTTAGTTTGGACTAGCTGTATTTTCCCATCCAAGTACTAACCAGGCTGGACTAGCTGTATTTTAAGTGTTTAATAGTGATATATGGGTGGTGGCTACCATATTGGACAGTGCAGCTCTAAACTATTGTTGGGTAATTTGTTAGGATAAAAACTTAATGAAAATTAGCATTTTGCATGGAAATATTCCATCATATATATCACATATTACTTTGTAATTTAAATAAAGGAAACAAATTTAAGTAACTAAGATAAATTTGAATAACTAAAATTGATACATTTAAATTAGAAATTATTTAAAGTATACTAAGAATTTTTAAAAATTTATATTATGAAACATATATCACATAGGCAAAGAAAAGGTGGAAAGGATACCAGATCATAAAAGGAGGAAGCAATTTATTAAAATGTGAGCATAAGTACTTAATTTCCTATTTTTAAACCCAGGCATTTAAAAATGACTTTAAAATTCTTTATAAATGAATGAAGAATGTGAGTATATATATAGGTAGAAATTCTAAGGATCCTCACCCAGTTGAGGTCACTGGTTCACCAGAATTCACAAAAAAAGTCTGCTGTACAGTTGAAATATAATGGGATGAGTGTTAACATTGAGATAAGTACTGGAAACTAAACAAAGTACTAGAATGAGAGTGATTAACAAATACTGTGTAAGGGGAAGTAAATGCCTCCTAAAAGAATCTACATCTAAATGAAATTTTGTAATAGTGCTTGTAGGAGTAGCTTAGATGAAAAGGAGATGAGAAATGTATCTCAGGCCTAAGGAACAGAACCTTTTGTCTTCCAAGGAAGAGGAAAAAAATACATGCGATTTTGTGAAATGGGGAGGTGCTTCAAGTGGAGAGGTGCTTCTATAAAGTGAGAATTTGACATAGGTCTCCCTGAATAATGTTAAATATTTCATTAAATATGAGGCTACTAAAACCCAATAGGGAGCTAGAAATAAAGGAGGGCTTCCAAGGTATCAGTTTCCAACCAGGAAAACAGAAATCACCCCTAATGCATAAAACAGAGGGAATTTAATCCAGAGAGTTGATTACCAAGTACAACAGCAAGCAGTCCCACTTCCCTCAGGATTAGAGGCCACAAGCGGGTTTTCCAGGGCCAAAACATGAGACCACACAGCAGAAGCTAAAGTCACAAGACGGGTTTCCTCACAGAAGGAAGCTGGAAGCTGGAAGCTGGAAACTGACAGAGGAGCTGTTTGACATGACCTGGACCCAGGGAGAAAAAGTAGCTACTGCCAAGAAAAGAAGAATGTAGAGAGAAATACTCTACTTTCTTTTTGCTCTCCAAATTTCTTCCACAGAGGCAAAGCCTGCTGACATTGCAGTTTAGAAAGGTAGCCTGCAGAGGTCTTCCCCCTACCAACCCCCAGCCCCCACAAAACAGAGAACAGAACAGAGCAAGAACAAGGAATGCATCAGATATAGCAAACAGACTATGGACCAGCATAACATAATGGGAAACGTTGAGGGATTTGCTTTTCAGTTCGTTCAACAAAAGTGTGTTAGTGCCTACTGTGTATTAGAAATTCTATTCTTATTGGGGTTACAAGGATAGATAAGAAAGAGCTCTACATTTTCATCAATAAAAAAATTTCAACACCTCTGTGTAAGCAATGTCACCTAATTAGGAAATACTATAATCAAATAAACTAATCAGATAGGCTATAAGAGGCTTGGAATTGGGAGAAATGTATGAGGGTCTCTTGATAGGCAAAGGAAAGTAGGTTATCTGGTGAGACCTCTGATCTAAATAAGGATGGAAATATAACACAACATTTGGAATATCTGCCTAAGTTTTGAATGGCTTCAGTTTTGGCCCCTCTCTAACTAACGGGATTGACAATAACATTTTAAACCACCGAGGTCAGCATGGGTCAATGAGTAGCCCTCTGCTTTGGAGCCAAACAGAACTAGGTATGAGCCTCAGTCTTGCCCTTTAAATGTTCCACAGTCTTGGGCAAGTCATTTATCCTCAGTTTTCCAATCTTCCAAAAAGCAATAATAGTAACACCTTTAAAGAGTTTTTGTAAAGATTATATGTGATCACGTATTTAGTGTTTAGTTAAATGCTTGGGATCTAGTAGGTGCTCAACTAAAAGAAGCTGTTCATATCTTAAAGTGAGTATATTAGGAACAAATACAACTATATATATGTTAGTCATTAAAACACATTACGTCCACATATATTTACATAAATATACTTTGTGAACACACATAGATAATATAAAGAGTTCATTTCATAATACAATACGTAATCAAATATTTTGAGCATTCTTTTAGAAAATTGAAAGGATTTATAATTTTCCAGGAATCATGAGTATATTTCATTTAATGTGTATCATATGAAATTTAATTATTTATTCTATAACCTTGATAATATACTTACTTACCCATTGCTAATGGATTTTCTATATTCCAGATATCACTTACATAAATGTCAAATTAATACTCACAATATCCTGGACTTTGTTATGTTTTATCTTTGCCACACATGTTTGATAAAATCATAACCTTGGATAAATCCAACTATTTGTCACCCATAAGCCTGAATCCCTGCTGTTAAATTGGGAAAAAGAAAAATGCACATCCATGCTAAGTGGTCTCCTGTTAACTTTTTTACCATAAACCTCAAGTGAGCCCTTAAAAACCAGTAGGCAATATACTACACCCATCACTGTCAACTCAATCCCCCTCCCAGTCTTAGACAACTACTGAAATTTTTTCCTCTCTCTACAAATCCTTAACAATTCATCCACTATCCTTGCACCATCCACCAGCACCTCCATGCACAAGCTCTGCCTCCTGCCTGATACTAGGATAAGCTCTCCACCTAAGAGCACTCCAGAAATTCTCCTCTCTTCTTCCAATATAGTCATTTTTCTCTCTCTATTCAATCATTGGCATTACTGTATATACATGCAGTTATTCCTTCTATCTTAAAACATAAAAATCAAAAGAAAATTATCTTTGCCCTACTTCTACTTTACTGAATCACCCATTTATTTGGTCATCTTTGTATCAAAACTCCTAGTAAAAGTTGTCTCTATTCAACTTTTTTTTCTCTTACCAATAACTTAAATACACCCCAATTATGGTTTTGTTCTCCTCACTCTAAAGAAACTTCTCTAGCCAAGGATATGAATGACCTTCACTTTGCCGCATATATTGTACAATTCACAGTCCTCTTCTTAACCAGTCAGCAGCATTAAGCACAGCTGTCACTCCTTGATATGCTCTTTTGTCTTCTGGGACACCATAGTCTCTCTATTCCTCTCTTTCCTCAGTGGCCCTTCTCAGGAAGGCAGTAAAAAAACCCTTCATCTTATCCTTGACCTCTTAATGTTAGAGTATACCAGGCTCAGCTTGGCCCTTCCATCTTCTCTATTTACACTCACTCCCCTGGTAATCTCTTTCTAAGCTCATGTCAACAACGCCCAAATTTATACCTTCAAATAATATTATTTCTCTCAAAATTTAGATTCAGCATTATAGAGGTCTTAAAGACATCTCAAGTGCAACATGTCTATATGAAACTCCTCATCTTTGCTCAAAACTTAAACTACATTGACAGCCTTCCTATTTCAGTTGATAACAAGTTTATCCTTCAAGTTGCTCAGGCCAGAATCTTCAGTCATTCTTCCTTCTCTCATGCTCAACATTCTTCCATCAGAAAATTCTGTTGGCTCTTTCTTTCTTTCTTTCCTTCTTTCTTTCTTTCTGTTGTTCTACTTTCAACATATATCCAGAATCAATTTTATGTCCCATTATTTCCATTGTCATCACAATAGTCTAAACATCATTTCTCACCTGGGTTGCTCCAATAGCATCTAATAGGTCTTTCTGTTTCTACCTTTCTTCCTGTACATTAACAAAACAGCAGCTGAAGGGATCCTTTTAGACCTAAATTAAATCATGTCACACCTCTACTCAAAATCCCACAATTGGCCCCCTGTCACAGACAGCAAAAACCAAGGACCTACATGATTTGACTCCTATTTTATCTTTGACATCATATCCTAATATTAATACCATTATTCCTTTTCTCCAGCCACATTGTTTAAATAATAAATATCTGTTAAACAAATCAACCCCGGTTTCCAAGAAGCTGATACTCTATTGGGAGAAACAGAGGTATACTAATGATTGCAAACAGAAGGTAGTTATTAAAGCTCACCTCTATCTCCCATCCTAAATTCTCATAGGTGAGTGTTGAAGGTTGAGAAATTTTCCAGGGATGGGAGCAATGTTGGAAAACACAGGTAAGAAACAAATATATTTCAGGCAGGACAAACCCTACATATGTGAAGATCTGGAGAAATAAACCAGCAGAACATTTAAAGAATTACAAGTAGTGCATCAAAGAATAATATTTGAGATTAGGGGACCTGGATATGGGAGGTAAAGAGAAATACAGTTTATACTTTAGATATGAAAGAAAGATCATGAAAGTCTTCCCATTTGTTTGTTTCTTCCCTTACAGCTTTCAGGCGGCTCTCAGAACAATTTATTAACCATATCTTTTTGATATACCCCCTCAACAGGGTTAAAGCAATACTTGGAAAGGATTCTGAATTCCCTGAGTTAAAGATACAAAAGAAAAACCTAGAGTCACATTTAATTTGACAAGGCAAAGGAGTGGGTGTGCTACTATATCAAATTTAATTTGTACAAAATCATCATCTCTGATAATATTATTTTTCCTGATCAACTGCGTTTAGACTACTTTAGTAAGGGCTTGATCTCCCTGTCTACCTAAACACTGATTCACTTACAGCAAGCTTCAGGCTAACATTGGTCTTATTAATACCCAACAAATCCACAAGGTGTTAGTTGCATATGATTTTGTATAAAAGGTGAACTGAGACTTGACTCAGTATACAGCTCTCCCCAGATAAGACAGCGGACCAAAGGTGAGTCTTGGCATCTACAGTTAACAAGTGGTGACAGTCACTTTTTGAAATTATAGGTTTTTCAGGATCTGGAGAACAAATCTAGACCTTTTTCAACTACTATTGTGTAGACAATTTATACTTGTCAACCTGGCTTCTTAAATATGGTTAATACACTGTAGTCACTGTTAGCAAGCAACCGAACTTTGTATAGACCAATTCACTTGGCCTCTTGAAATAATCTTATTTTAAACAAAGGTGAACAAAAGCAAATGATAATATTTATGAGATGCTAAAACTGATGAACCAATTTTATTATATAGAATTTCCTTTTCATTTTTAAACAAAAATAGTGCTTAAAATTATAACAAAAGGACAAATATGATTATCATAATTACCATCCTCCGACTAATCACTTAAATACTCTGATCTTTAAATAGTACTCTTAAATTATTATATTGGAGTTTTGATCTGTAATATGGGTCTACTTGACAAAAAAAATGAAGGAGAAGGAATATAAGAAGAAATGTCTGTTCAACAAGAAGCAAGGGAAGGGAAAAGGAAGGAAAAAAATTGCTGAAACAAAATGTGATGGGGGAGGATGGGCAGATGAATTATTTTTGCTTTGGTCAACTTAGATGATTATAATTTGGGGGTTGGGGGACTGGCTTCTCATGAGCCTTAATTGTTTGCTTTATAGCCCAGGATGAAGTCAGTCCAATTTTGCTTCCTTTTCTGTTGCTGGAGAGCAATCTGCTGCAAGAGCTGTGAGCTTACCAACATCACCATCACAATGGAAAAGGAGGAATGCCGCTTCTGCATAAGCATCAATACCACATGGTGTGCTGGCTACTGCTACACCCGGGTAGGAACTCTGCTTTGCTGGAAGTGAGGTGCTAAGGGTCTGTCCAAGGCAGGCCTCATTAATTCCCACTTTATGGATATTTTAACTTTCCCAAGTAATAGCCATGATTCCCTTAGTCAATACTGTCTGTGTTATGATTAGAGTTAAATACTGTGATATCAGTTAGATGTTTGGGCTTGGATTTGATTAGAGTAAATCTAACAAAGCTTCAGATTTGATCTGATCAACTTGGCAATATGCCAACTCTGCACTTCCAAAAAGAAAGTAGTGCTAGGATAGATTTTACATATACAGAGATAAACTTGTAAACATACATATACTTAACAATAGAAGGCCTACCATTTTCCCCAAAAGCCATTTTCTATAATTGAAGCCATATCTTTGCAACAGAGATAGTATCAAAATATGTTTTCCAAGCCATATAAAAACACAAATAGACATATAAAAACTGTCTTATTCGCCCACCTGATTATAAATGGCAATAAGCAGCCTCAGAACACAGTCCATACTTGCAGACTACTAGAAAAGGAATCAGAGAACCCACTCACTTCTTCATGCCATTGAGAAAACCAAGGCATAGAAGCATAAAACCACTAGCTTATTTTCACACAGCTTCTTGGCATTAATCCAAGATAAGTTTCTACTTTGTTTTCTTTACTTATTTCTCCTATAACATCTGGTTATCCATGCAAGATTTCATTCTACAAACTGAAATTGGAAGTAACAACTTTTTAATGAAATATATTTTATTGTGTGGTAAATGAGTTTGATCAACAGACCTTATAGCATGATATTGAAATAAATTAAACAGCAATGCCAGTTTCTTCCCTTGATGCAAATAATTTTACTAGAAACCATTGGAACAAACATGTCCTACCTGGATTAAAAGTTTTCATATGCAAACTGTGTATACTTTAAAACTGATAGACCTGCAAACTATATACAGCATTTAAGGGAAGGAAATATCTACAGACAGTGGAATATTCAAAATTTTCCATGTGACCTCATAGTCATATTAAGCTAAGCATTGGCATTTCTTCTTAGATCTTTTGGCTTTTTATAAACACACAGGGACAATGTATTTGGGAACATTTTCTGAGAAACTGAACTTCAGTGTTTTATGGTTTATGTTGTCATTAACATAGTTTTCAACTAAGTACAAAAATCAACTTAAAATTTCTGCTATAGCTCTATTTCATCATTTTTCTATGTTGATATCTAAAGTTTCTCTATAGTTTGAGAAATATTTAAGATTTGATACAGACATAAAGAGTAATAAAATGAATGATATATTTTCTGTAAGATTTCCAGAACCAAGAAATATAGTATAGCATATAGGACATTTATGAGATCATATTTCCTTGGTTAGGAATTCCTTAAGTGAGCTTTAATGGGTAAATGCTAGAGCAGCAGTATTAAATTCCTGTCTCGTTTTGATTATGCTAAATAGAAACTTCCAGAATATTTTAGCCTAACTCTCTCCTTTTTGAACTTCACAGGATCTAGTGTACAAAGATCCAGCCAGGCCCAACATCCAGAAAACATGTACCTTCAAAGAGCTGGTGTATGAGACCGTGAAAGTGCCTGGCTGTGCTAACCAGGCTGAGTCCCTATATACATATCCAGTAGCCACTGAATGTCACTGTGGCAAGTGTGACAGTGACAGCACTGACTGCACTGTGAGAGGCTTGGGGCCCAGCTACTGCTCTTTCAGTGAAATGAAAGAATAAAGAGCAATGGACATTTCAGGTGACCTACCCTTGTCCTGAAGGACCAAGATATCCAAAAAGTCTGTGTGTGTACATGCTAACCACTGCTAACCACTGCTAACCACAATGCTGCTAACCACTGGGGGCCACAGATCATTAGACCCCTCATCCCTGCTTTTTTGGCAGAGGAGGAGCACCAGAAATTAAGAATGCTGGGGCCAGGATCCTGTCACCACTCAACACTCAACCCTCTATACCTAGGTCTGGTTCCATAAATTTTATTCCATCTTACATAACTTACAGACATGTGGGTGCTTTCCTACCTAATATTCTTAGAAATCCTCTCAGGCAGAACCTTGCTCTTAGAGATACAGTTACTTCTGCCCAGAAGGAGGAAGTGAGATGGGAATGGGTCAGAGTACTAAAGACAGCATTTTCTTTAGACTGTTGAGCCCCTAAGAGCAGAGCCAGTATCTTCACGATTATAGTCTCAATGCCTAGCACCATGGCTGAAATTTAGTAGGAAAGTCAACAATGGCTTCCTTAAGGAAAGTAGAATCAGAAGGGTGAGGGTAGGAGACACTAAAAGAGGATGTTGGAGGCTGGCTGATGTGGCTGCTTTCAGCAATGTCAACCAGTCCATGGAAGTAGGGGCATTAGCTCCACTTTACCTCTCCTCCTGTGTCATCCTGCTGAATTGCTCAGTTCATATGGGGGTTACCAGAGCTCAGAATTTCTAAGCTATTACTATCAAGCCCTTCAGTTAAGGGCAAAAACAAGAAATATTAATGTGGGCTAATTTTCCCAGGCCCTCATCTATATCACCTTTTAAACAAATTTGAACAAATACTGTCAGGCTCCTGCAAAACTCCCTTTGGGAAGTAGGAAAACAACAAACAAAAAACTGTATCACCCTACCCTCCAGGCTAGGAACCAATCCTTTGGAGAGAGGTAGATTTTAAAACAGATGGAAGCAATTTTGTTAACTTAGTCCATTTATCTTATCTACAAATACATTTGTATAAAGAAATAGCTTTTTTAGAAAGAATTAGTTGGGGTGGGTAGAGGGAACTGCCTGTTTTCTAGAATCCTCTGTATATCAGTCTTTTCTTTTGTCTATTCATGTTCTCCCAAATCTGTTTCTTTCAAGAGGATAAGTATTAAAACTATTTCAAGAGTTTATTTCTTTTCAAGGTGTTACCTCTCTTAGTTATGTACTTGTTTCACAGTCATATTGTTTAATTTATTTAAACCTCATTTTTTTTAATAAAAATGCTAGCTACAGAGGCATAGATTTAGATTTTTTCATGTATAAGCAAATGACTAAAATATAAGTTATGTTTATAATATTAGTAGAAAGAATATTAAAAAATAATTCCTAGTTCTTCTATAATATTTACTTGTCCTCGTCTTTGGAAATATTAAAATTAATTTGTTGCACTTCTACAGTGTTTTGTTATTTACATTTCCTATCATTTTTTGAATCAATATCTGATGGAATGAAGCGAAAAAAGGCAAAGAGAGAATCACAGAGTGGGTGGGGACACTGGAGGTACTCTAGTTCATTTCTTGAATCTTTGAAATGGAACAAATGAAGTCTAAGGAAATTAATTGACCCACCCAAGAACACAAAGACCATTTATGGCAGAACCAGGATTAGAATCCTGGCTTCCTACCTCTTGGCCAGCTCTTCTGTGACTATTCTGCCATGTTAAGAAGTCATTTTGGAAAGACTAAAGCAAAATTGTATGGTATCAATAATCAAGCTAGACCCATTCAAATCTGGTACTGCTTGTGTCTTATAGTTAAATTCTCCACAATATTTTGACACGTTGAGATTAGGATTATATTAGTAAAACTTAATAAGAGCTTTAAATTATAACATAGTGTTTTCCTTCACCCCATACTTTTGGGAATCAAAATAATTGCCTTCCCATTAGAGGTAGTACAAGGCAATGGCTCCAGAGTTAACTTGTCTTAATCACCTTGTCCAGATGTAGCATCATAAACAAGTTACTTAAGTTCTCTGGATCTCAGTTTCCTCAGCTGTAAAATGAGGATAATAATATTATTTACCTCAGAGGGTTGTATGGATGACTAAATGGAATAGAATATGTAAAGGACTTAGAACAGTCAGTGCCTGGCACACAGCAATTCCTCAGTAAATACTAGCTGTTATGCCATGAGAGAGACAAGATGGTATCAGGATAGTAATTCAAACTTAAGTAAAACAATATAGTTTAGGCTGTTTCTAGCAATACTTTTTTAATAATTTTTTATTATGCTGTTAGTCATCATCATTAGTTTTTGATATAGTGCTCCATGATTCATTGTTTGTGTATAACATCCAGTGCTCCATGCAATACCTGCCCTCCTTAATACCCATCACCGGGCTCACCCATCCCTCCACCTCCCCCTCTAAAACTCTCAGTTTGATTCCCAGAGTCCATGGTCTCTCATGGTTCATCTCCCCCTCTGATTTCCCCCCCTTCATTTTTCCTTTCCTTCTCCTAATGTCCTCCATGCTATTCCTTATGTTCCACATATGGGTGAAACCACTCCTTATGTTCTGTTTGACTTATTTCACTTAGCATAATCTCCTTCATTTCCATCCATGTTGATGCAAATGTTGGGTATTTACCCTTTCTGATGGCTGAGTAATATTCCATTGTATATATGGAACACATCTTCTTTATCCATTTGTCTGTTGAAGGGTATCTCAGCTCCTTGCATAGTTTGGCTATTGTGGACATTGCTGCTATGAACATTGGGGTACATATGGCCCTTCTTTTCACCACATCTGTATCTTTGGGGTAAATACCCAGTAGTGCAATTGCTGGGTCATAAGGTAGCTCTATTTTTAACTTTTTGAGGAATCTCCACATTGTTTTCCAAAGTGGCTGCACTAATTTGCATTCCCAACAGCATAAGGGGGTTCCCATTTCTCCACAACCACTCCAACATTTGTTGCTTCTTATCTTGCCAATTTTTGCCATTCTAACTGGTATAAGGTGGTATCTCAATGTGGTTTTGATTGGCAAATTATGTGGAGCATTTTTCCATGTCTCTATTAGCCATTTGTATATCTTCTTTGGAGAAGTGTCTGTTCATGTCTTCTGTCCATTTTTGACTTGATCATCTGTTTTTGGGGTGTTGAGTTTGAGAAGTTCTTTATAGATCTTGGATATCAGCCCTATATTGGTAGTGTCATTTGCAAATATCTTCTCCCATTCTGTGGGTTGTCTCTTTGTTTTGTTGACTGTTTCCTTCGCTGTGCAGAAGTTTTTATCTTGATGAAGTCCCAAAAGTTCATTTTTGCTTTGTTTCTCTTGCCTTTGGAGATGTGTTTTGAAAGAAGTTACTGTGGCCAATGTCAAAAATTTTACTGCCTATATTCTCCTCTAGGATTTTGATGGATTCCTGTCTCACATTGAGGTCTTTCATCCATTTGGAGTTTATCTTTGTGCATGGTGTAGAAGAATGGTTTAGTTTCATTATTCTGTATATAGATGTCCAATTTTCCCAGCACAATTTATTGAAGAGACATTTTTCCATTAGATATTTTTTTCTGCTTTGTCAAAGACTAATTGACCATAGAGTTGTGGGTCCATATCTGGGCTTTCTATTCTGTTCCATTGATCTATGTGTCTGTTTCTGTGCCAGTACCATGCTGTCTTGGTGATCACAACTTTGTAATATAGCTTAAAATCAGGCAACGTGATGCCTCCAGCTTTGTTTTTCTTTTTCAACATTCCTTTAGCGTTTCAGGGTCTTTTCTGGTTCCATACAAATTTTAGGATTGTTTGTTCTAGTACTTTGAAAAATGCTGTTGGTATTTTGTTGGGGATGGTGTTGAAAGTATAGATTGCTCTGGGCAACACAGACATTTTAACCATGTTTATTCTTCCAATCCATGAGCATGGAATGTTTTTCTAACTTTTCGTGTTTTCAATTTCCTTCACAAGTGTTCTGTAGTTTCTAGAGTATAGATCCCTTACCTCTTTCATTAGGTTTATTCTAAGGTATCTTAAGGTTTTTGGTGCTATTGTAAGTGGAATTAATTCCCTAATTTCTCTTTCTACAGTTGTATTTTTAGTGTATAGGAAAGCAACTAATTTCTTTGCATTGATTTTGTATCCTGTAATATTACTGAATTGCTATATGAGTTCTAGTAATTCGGGGGTAGAGTCTTTTGGGTTTTCCACATAAATTATCATGTCATCTCTTTCTAGTAATATTAGGCAAACTATTTAACCACTCTGGGCATCACTTTCCTAATTTTTAAAATGGAGTAAAAATGGTAACTATCTCACAGGGTTGCTATTAAGATTAAAAAAGATAATGAATGCAAGGTGCTTTAGGAGGAAGAACTATAATCTTGATGTAGAGAGACTTCCACAAATTAGCTTAGAAGGTCAAAGTCAAAATTCTAGGAAGAAGCAGCAGTTTCTGCTTGAGGCATCTCCATGCCAAACTGAAGTACAATTGTTTCTGAAGCAGCAGGAAAGAAAATTTGTGAGCTCTCAAAATGCTTGTGAAGAAAAGGCCTATCCCCATGGGCCACCATTTTAGTCGAAACCCATATTATCTCTCCTTAGCACTACAGCAAAGGTCTTTTGACCACTTAGCAGTCCATACATGGCTTCAAGAATAATCCGTCTAAACCACAGCTTTGACCATGTCTAATAATGAATGAATTTCCTCTGCATTTTCAGGATAAAATCTTAATATTCAGCTGACACATGAGGCCCAAAGTGGTCTGATCTATAACTACCTCTCCACTTCCTATCTCCCTGTTCCCTCATTCCCAAGATGCTGCTATACCTAAAGAGTTGCTATGAGGGTTGTAGGATGATTTCATGTCTCCTACCACTGGAATGCTTTAATCAGAAAACCATGTCTTCCCTCCCATGATAGATTTGGCTGACTGTGGTAGAATTCAGTAATGCTGACTTACTGATCAGTTTAAGTAATAAAAAAATGTGATGCCAGTGTGTAAGAGTCATAAACACTGAGTTCATTATAGTGAAGAAGGATAAAGAGGAATAGAATTGGAGAAAAGTACTTAAGAAGCCTCAAACTACACTTGTAATGTTTATATCTTAAAATAAATCTGAGTCATAAATATAGTATAATGTTAACATATATAAATCTGGGGGAATGTTACACAGGTGTTCATTATAGTCTTTCATATATGTAGAGTGCTTGCTAGTTAACCAGTGGCAAAGCATCTTTATATGCTTTGTACATTTAATCCTGATTTTATGCCTGGTATAAGAAAGGCAAGATGGGCCCTGAGCCTTAAGTCACACAGCTAGTGTGCAAGGTTCAGTCATTAACATTCATTTAGGAATTGTGGCAGAGAACTCAGTATGTTCACCAAGATCTGTGTCTACTTCTTCATGCCTGTAAAGCTGGACTCCATTTCCTAGCCTTCCTTACAATCGAGTTACATCCATGTTCAACTCAATGGAATGCGAGTGCAAGTACTATGAGATACTCCATATCTGGCTCATGAAGTCCTCTAGTAAGTGATCGTCCATTCTCTTCCTATATCAGCTGAATGTCAATACCCAAGATAATCTTCAAAGCTTTGCACTGATGATAACAGAGTCACTGTCAGCCTGGATTCCTGAATCCCACAAAAAGGCAAGCTAGTGCCTCCTGCCTGTTTCCTTGGTAAAGTGTCTTTCCTTGAGGCAATATGATGATAGGGATATTAAGTGGGGAATCCAAGATTCAGAAATTTCTCATGACTTCCATGCCTTTGTACTATCTACTATGCTCCACTGTTTCTCTAGAGGCTTCACTGTGCGGGTATTTTGAGGGTCCATGTAGAGGTAGTTGAGTTACCTTAAAATTTGACCCTCAGGTCACTGATAAGTTTTTAATGAAGCCAGCAACTCATATCACACTAGGATAAGATGCTGCTTTTCAAATGGAATTACTTCAAAGCCTCTGCTCACCTGGGAAAACAGAGGGTGACCATGAGGGAGAGTAATATTGGTTAGGCCAAATGTTAGAGATTAAGACCAGGAAGTGTGGCAAGGTAGAGAGGAACTAGGCAAAAAACTGTAATTATGTAATTATTAAGCAATAAGTCCTCAAAGGCTCCCATATAGGGAATATATTTATTTCCTTTTTAATATAATTTTGCAAAATCTAGAGCAAGATAGTCTACTCCTTTAGCAGTTTTTCTCAAGCTCCAATACAGATCCTGAAAAGATCATCAAATATCAATAATAACAAAACAATCTGAGCCTCTTTGACGTAATATACATAATGATCATATTAAAAGTCCATATGTAGAATACAGTCTGTTGGCCCATGAAAGACATGGATATATAAACAGTCAGCTCAGATTAAATAATGGAAATAATAAATATCCATTCAGAACCAAATGAAATAATAGTAGAGATTGCATTTAGGAAGTCAGCTAGCCTTAAAATAAGTAGAAAAGCAAGTCTATCATAGCAGCTCAGATAGAGGTGAGCGCTGAAGATGTGGCTGTGATGAGCATGCAGTGAAACTGGTGCCCAGTTCACCACACCTCTCTAGACAGAGCTTTTTTGGTGGCATAGGAAATAACCATCACATTTCTTTATAAGAAATGAAGATTTTACTGTAAGAATGCTCATGGAATTATAACTAAAACTAGAATAGCTAAAGGCACCAAGGTAGCATTCTTTTTCAGGGGCCTCCAAGTCTCATTTCTAGCATCTTTTTTCTCTGAGCACAGCAGTTCTAATATCCTAAGTATGGATGTGGCTGTTAATTATGGACTCCTTTCAGCACAGCACCCACCATCCATCAGAACTTCTCTTTGGGCCTCTTAGCTTGAATTTCTAAGAGAGAAGATTTGATTGACTCAAATGTTATCTCTGCTTGGGTAGAGTCCATCACAGAGGCCATGATGAAGATCATTAGGTACCCCAACAGTAGGCTTCTAAGTTCCCTAAAAGCAGGCTGCTTCAGTGACCTCCCATAAGCAAAGGACAGTCTGATGTCTTCTTCAGCAAGGGTGAGGTAAAAAGGCTGGTTAGTCTAGAAAGGGAAGTTGAACATGGCAGGCAGATTGATTGCTGTATCTCAAACAAATATTTCTGAAGTCAGACCCAACAATACTAATGGCCTTGAAAAGCTCTAAGTAGTTGTTCTGTCTTTGAAAAAAAAGGTGATTCATCCTTTTCAAGATAGGCATATTGATCTGATTTCAGTTCACTTTCCATACATTGGCCCCAATGTATAAATATTATATGCTACTGTCATCAGTACACCGAACAAGCAGAATTTGTGGACTGTGATCCTAAAAGCAATTTTATTTGTTCTCTCACTGTCCCTCTGAATCTGCTCAAAGGCAGCTGCCCTTCTCCTGCCACTTCATGAAAATTTATCAGGTTATATGGCAACACTGGTCACTCTTGGGTAATAAAATCTTCATTATCACTTCATAGACACAACAGTAACCCCAAGCCTTCAGTCCCAGCTAATTACAAAAACTTCAAACAGGAGCTGATAGTAAACTGATAGAAAGCTGATAGTGGTTGATCCTTAACTATCTCTCTCCATATGGGATTTCTCTTTCCTGCCTGTAGGTTTCTGGCACCGCTGGATGGGAATACAGAGTAGGGAAAAGAAGGACAAAAAAAAAAAAAAAAAATGATTGCTTGCACTTAGGATCTGACAACTGTTTGAAGTTGTATCTCCCTGAGCATGTGTCTGTGTCCTCCAGAGGTGCCTCTGCTGGGGCTTTCTAGCTGCAGTTCCCTGACATGGGTAGTGCATCACCATAGACAGGCCTCTCCTGAGCTCCTCAGCTTCTTTATCCAACATTGTATCTCCAGCATCTGTCATAAACCCTCTTAAGCAGGATCCTTTATTAAACAGACATTCCTAAAGTGGTCTTCCCAGTCAGACCCCAGAATTCCTAAGTCATTGACCCAATATTAGAGAGGAGAGAAGTTGCTTTCCAGATCCTGCTCTCTACTTTGAAACCATGGGAAGCTTTAGCTGGTTTCTTAACTTGTACCTTTCTCGGGCATGAGCCCCCCCTATCAGTCACAATGCCTACCAACTCTAGAGAATATATATCAAGCTATCTGAATGGTCACATTGAAACCTCCTACCCTTGAACTGGAAATGAGGGAAGGGTACCTGTATTCTTTGCAATAGCATGTATAGAGAGGGAATTTCATATATGCTCCTCCAAAGTATTCATCTTCATAAAATCCTCCCATTTCCAGCCATCTACATTTAGCTAATTCCTTAATGATAAAGAAGTTCTCTAAGAAGTTTTGTCTGTCCTCTCTGAAATCCCTGGTAAATGGTTTATTTCAGGGTTCATTTTAATATCTGAAACCTATTACATCTCAGTATCTTGAAACTTTCATTCTAATATTCTATTATACTGCCTGCCTAACACATTGTCATAAATCAAGTGATCAAAAAGAAATATTATGCTCACGGGCTTTATTTTTCTCTATCTTCACTCTGATACAGGAACCTACCCCTAGCTGTACATTTTCCTTCAAATCATTCTTGAGTAATCTATTCTTGATACCAAAAGAAATGCAATAGGGAGTACTAGCATATGACACATGCAGGAAATAGAAATAGAAATGATCTCTAGATAGACACAGGCACTGTGAGATAACTACATCTCTACTCAAATACAATTTTACCATCTCCTAAATTCCATTTTCCCCACCAGTTCACTTAATATGCACCTGCAGGATGCTGTCTCAAAATTTAATTTTCCTCTGGGTAAAATTTTCATCCAGCCTTGAACATGTTTTATGTCCTTCTTTATTTTCCTAAATAAAAGTTGCGACAAAGACAAATGGGCAGAAGCTTCAAGGGGACACATGGGCCAATGAAAAAATAAAGGAAGAGAGAAATAAAGCAATTTCAAGAATTGTCTTAGTCAGTTCAGGCTGCCATAACAAAATGCCACAGACCGGATGGCTTAAACAATAGAAATCCTACATCAGAAATCCTACGTCAAGGTTCTGGCCAATTTAGGTTATATAGTGAAAGCAATTCTTTCTGGATTATGGAAAGCCACATTCTCACTGCATCCTCATATGGTGGAGGAAAAGGGAAGAAAGGAAGAAAGGAGGAAGGGAAAAAGAGAGAAAGAGGCAAGAAAGAAGAGGGAGGAGGGGAGGAGACATGAGAGAGGGAGAGAGTATTTTTGTGTCTCTTCTAAGTGTCTTAAGTATTATACTCAAATAGCATGGTTGACACACAATCTTATGTAGTTTTAGGTGAACAACATAGAGATTCTATAATGAGTCTGTATGTTATGCTCACAAGTGTAGCTATGATCAGTCACCATACATCTCTATTACATATCATTTACTATCCTTATGCTATGCCTATTATCCCCACAACTTATTCATTTCATAACTGGAAACCTGTCCCTCCTACCCTCCTTCACCCATTTTGCCCATTCCTCCCACCACCCTCTTCTGGCAACCATCAATTTATTCTCCATATTTACAGGTCTGGTTCACTTTTTATTTATTCATTTTATTTTTTAGATATCACATATGAGTGAAATCATAAGGTATTTGTCTTTTTTAGTCTGATTTATTTCATTTAGCATAACACCATATAGGTCCATCCATATTGTTTCAAGTAAAAAGATCCTATCCTTTTTATGACTGCAATGTATTCGTGTGTGTGTGTGTATCACACATTTCTTATCCATTTACCTATTGATGGACACTTATGTTGCTTCCATGTCTTGGCTATTGTAAATAATGCTGTAATGCGCATAGGAGAGCATATATCTTTTCAAATTAGTGTTTTTGTTTTCTTTGGGCAAATGCCCAGTAGCGGAATTACTGAGTCATGTGTGTGTTTTTTCATTGCCAATTTAATTTTGTTAGTTGTGATCAGCCTGTTCAGTCTTCTATTTCTTCTTGATTCAGTTTTGGAAGATTGTATGTTTGTAGGCATTTACCCATTTCTTCTGGGTTGTCCAGTTTGTTGACATATAATTTTTCATAGAATTTTTTTATAATCCTTTGCATTTCTATGGTGTCAGTTGTTACTTCTCGTTTATTTCTGATTTTATTTGTATCCTTTTTCTTTTTTTCTTGATGAGTCTGACTAAAGGTTTATCAATTTTATCTTTTTAAACAACCAACTCTTGGTTTAATTGATACAGATAGATAGATAGATAGATAGAGGTGATATAGATATGTAGTCTTTGTGTCATTTATTTATGCTCTGAGCTTTATTATTTTCTTCCTT
The DNA here is from genome assembly GCA_003697995.1 of Taxidea taxus jeffersonii. NCBI lineage: Eukaryota > Metazoa > Chordata > Mammalia > Carnivora > Mustelidae > Taxidea > Taxidea taxus. Next base: position 24,211 of record RCUC01126011.1, read on the forward strand.
TTACTCACTTTGGGTTTTCTTCTTTATCTAGTTCCTTTAGGTATCAAGTTAGATGTTTATTTGAGCTCTTCCTCATTTCTTAAGATAAATCTGTACTGCTATATATTTCTCTGTTAGAACTGCTTTTGCTGAATCCCCAAAATTTTGGATGATTGTGTTTTATTTGCACTTGTCTCCATGTTTTTATTTTTCTTCTGTGATTGCTTCATTGACCCATTGGTTGTTTAGTAACATGTTGTTTAGCCTCCATGTGTTTGTGTTTTTTCCAGTTTTTTTCTTATCATTTATTTATAGTTTCATGACACTGTGGTCAGATAAGATGCATGGTATGATTTCAATCACCTTAAATTTATTGAGGCTTTTTTTGTGGTCTAACATATGACCTATTCTGGATAATGTTCCATGCATGCTTGAAAAGAATATGTATTCTGTTGGTTTTGGATGGAATTTTCTGTATATATCTGTTAAGTCCATCTGATCCAATGTGTCATTCAATGATACTATTTCCTCATTGATGTAAACGGGGTGTTAAAGCTCCCTAATATTGTATTGCCATCGATTTATTTATGTCGGTTAATATTTGATTTATGCATTTAGGTGCTCCAGTGTTGGGTGCATAGATACCTACAATTGTTATATCCCCATGCTGAATGGAAACCTTTACCATTATGTAATGTCCTTGTCTCTTGTTACAGTCTTTGTTTTAAAGTCTATTTGGTCTGATATAAATATTGCTACCCCATTTTTTTCCCATTTGCATAGTAAATGTTTTTCCATCCCTTCACCTCAGTCTGTATACGTCTTTAGGTCTGAGGTGAGCCTCTTTTAGGCAGCATATAGATATGTCTTAATTTTTTTTATCAATTTTGCCACTCTACATCTTGATTGACACATTTAAGCCATTTACATACAAAGTAATTGTTGATAGGTATGTACATATTACCAGGTTATTATTTGTTTTCTGGTTGTTTCTGTAGTTCTTCTCTATTCTTTTCTTCTCTTACTATCCTTGTGACTGATAAATCTCTGTAGTGTTATGTTTGGCTTTCTCTCTCTTTATTTTTTGTGTACTTATTATTTGAAATTTGTGGTTTGAAGTTTGAAGTTTGTGGTTGCCACGAGGTTCATATACAGCATCATAAGTAATTTGCAGTCTATATTAATTTGATGGTCATTTAAGTTCAAACACATTCTATTAGAAAAGGGGGATCTTTTCTTTCTCCTCCCTCCATGTTTTATGTATTTTCTGAGTGTTCTTAAGCAAACACTAACTCTATCACTATCAAATCAGGGCCCAGACCTTATGATTTTATTTAACCTTAATTAACCACATAAAGGCTCAATCTCCAAATATAGTCACACTGGGGCTTGGGGTTCAACATATGAATTTTGGGGAGACACATCAGTCCATAATATTCCATATCTGGCCCACCAAAATTCCTGCCCTTCTTGTATGCAAAATGGATTCATTCTATCCCAGTAGCCCTCAAAGTGTTAACCCCTTCTAGCATCAACTCTAAAGACTAAAGTCCAAAATCTCATCCAAATATCATCTAAGTCAGATATGGATAGACTCAAGGTATGATTCCTATTGAGTCAAAATTTCTCTCCCGTTGTGAACTTGTGAAACTAGTTATATGCTTCCAAAATAAGATGGTGGGACAAAAGGTAGACATTTCCATTCCAGAAAGGAGAAATAGGAAAGAAAGAAGGAGAGACAAGTCCCAGACAAGTTCAAAACCTAGCAAGATAAATTCCATTAAATTTTAAGGCTTGCAAATACTCCCCTTTGGCTCTATATCTTGCCTTCCAGGCCACTGGGGTAGCAACACCACTCTTGCAAGGGCACTTGCTTGCATGGCTCTCTGCAGAAGCTCTGTCCTCTGAAACCAAGGAGAAGAAAACAGCCTTGCCCTCTAGGTCCATGGTGGCAGTGTCAGCCCTAATGATCTCTGAGTAGCCTTCTGGGTTATTCTTCCCCATCCTTGAAGAATAGCTCATGTTCACACCCAAACAGTTCCATGCTCTAGTCCAGCAGAATCCAAGAAGTCTGACAGTCTTAATTCATTCTATCCACTTTCTCTACCAGATTATTTCAAACTGGCAGTCTCTTTGATGATATAATCCCATCTCTATTTCTGGTTCCTGCTAAGAGGGCTGATTAAATCCATGAGTTGTATCCATAATCTCTTTATCAAATGCTTGTTCAGCCACATTCTCAGTGTTCTCTTGAGAATAAGCATTCTCATTTTTTGAAATATGAATAGGCTGAGAATTTTCCAGTTCCTTTTTGCTTCATAATTCTTTCTTCATTTCATCTCTCTCTTCTAGCATTTTACTATGAGCAGTAAGGAGAACCCAAGCTGCACCTTCAATACTTTTCTTATAAATCTCTTCTGCTAAATATTCAGTTACATAGTTTGCAGGTTCTACCTTTCACAAAACACTAAAACACAATTCAGCTAAGTTCTATACCACATTACAACAAGGAATGCCTTTCCTTCAGTTTCCAACAAACCATTCCTCATTTCCATCTGAGACCTCACCAAAGTGACCTTTAAATCCATATTTTCAACCAACACTCTGCTCATGATTATTTACTTATTCTCTAATGAAATGGAAGCTTTCTTTCCAGTACTCTTTTCTTTCTGAGCTCTCACCAGAATCACCTTTAACGTCCATAGTTCTACCAACAGTCACTCCATGGCAACTTGGCTTTTTCTAGCTTGTACCTCAAAACTCCTTCAGCCTATACACATCACCTAGTTCCAAAGTAATTTCCACATTTTTAGGTATTTGTTGAATCAGCACTTCTCACTTCCAAATTCTCTTAGTCATTCAGGCTGCCATAACACAAAACCACAGAGTGGGTAGCTCAACAAGAGTTTATTTTCTCCCAGTTCTGAAAGCTAGAAGTCCCAGAACAAGGCACTAGCCAAATCATTTCCTGGCAAGAACTCTCTTTCTGTCTTGTTGATGGCCACCTTCTTGCTATATCCTCATGTGTCAGGCAGGGAGAGAGGGAGAGACAGAAAAAGAGAGAGAGACCGAGAGCTCTCGCATCTCTTCTTATAAGGCCAATAATTCTGTTGATCAGGGCCCCACCCCTGTGACCTAACTTAATTACCCCTTTCCAAATACAGTCATATTGAGGGCTGGGACTTCAACATATGAATTGGGGGCGAGAGATAAAAACATTCAGTCCAAACAAAAATGATTATATCACCAGCCATTTTAACATTATTTTGCCCAGCGGCGCCTGGGTGGCTCAGTGGGTTAAAACCTCTGCCTTCAGCTCAAGTCATGATCCCAGGGTCCTGGGATTGAGCCCCGCATATAGGGCTCTCTGCTCAGGAGGAGCCTGCTTCCTCCTCTCTCTCTGCCTGCTTCTCTGCCTACCTGTGATCTCTGTCAAATAAATAAATAAAATCTTTAAAAAAAAAACAAACATTATTTTGCCCAGCTGTGAAAAGACCAGAAGCCTCTACCACTAGAATGGCTAAATAAAAAGACTACATAGTGTTGAATTTCTTTTAGTGAATCACAGGCCGTATCAGAACCCTTTAAGTTTATAAAACCTGCTGTGGTAGGCAAAACATCCATGCCTTAAGCATTGGAACCTGTGAATGTATTACCTTACATAGCAAAGGGACTTTATGGATGTGATTAAGATCTTGAGATGAGGTGATTATCCTAAATTATCCATGACCTCAATGTCACTCCAAGGATTCTTAAAAATGGAAGAGGAAGGCAAAAGAGGAGAGTTATGGAAAAACATGACCATGGAAGGTCAGAATGATGCAATGCGAGAACTTGACCTACCGTTGTTGGCTTTGGAGATGGAAGAAGGAAGACATAAACTAAGGAATATGGGTGGCCTCAAGAATCTGGAAAAGGCAAATAAATACATTCTCCTCTAAAGCTTCAAGAAAAGCACACAGCACAGCTTACACCCTGAATTTAGCCCAGTGAGACCTTTGTTGGGCTTATAATCTACACAACTGTAAAATAATTAATTTGTGTTATTTTAAGTCATCACATTTGTGATTATTTGTTATGGCAGCAATAGAAAACTAATATAGCTGTCAAAAACCCACATCCACTTCCCCCCAAAATGGGTCTAGCTCTTCCAGTCAAGATACATAGCCCAGATCTGTCTCACGGAATATTCCTCCACCTGGCTGGACTGGCTAGACTCAAGACGCATGTGACTTGAATCAGGACAGTTTATGGACTGTCTATACAATTCCATAATAGCTTATAAAGCACACAGGCCGGTGGAAGTAAAGACTAAATTCAGGATGGTTTCAGTAGATAATTTAATGTCTGTTTCTGTGAACTTTTTTTTTTAATATTTTATTTATTTATTTGTTAGAGAGATAGAGCGTGAGCACAGGCAGACAGAGTGGCAGGCAGAGGCAGAGGGAGAAGCAGGCTCCCTGCCGAGCAAGGAGCCCGATGTGGGACTCGATCCCAGGACGCTGGGATCATGACCTGAGCCGAAGGCAGCCGCTTAACCAACTGAGCCACCCAGGCGTCCCTAATGTCTGTTTCTGATGCTAAGTCCTCTAAACTATAACCACTCCTTTAGTATAGAAACTACTTCTTGTTTGTAACTCTGTCATCAAAACCTAGAACTTCAGTGCTTGACTTATGATAAGCATTCAAGAATTATTTGTTGAATATTAAATAAAGTAACTATCACAGATTCTGACTGAAATTTGAGAAGAAAGGATAAGCCTTAAGATACTTTATAATTTTTTACTCTCAATTTTATTGTAAATAAACCCATTATAATTGTCAGGGATTCTGGAGGTTTTTTCAGTGTGTAAGAATTAGAAACCCAAGCAAATGAGGGAGTTTATAATAATATGATTAAAAAAGGGCCAGCATGGTGCCAGGTTCAAATAGTACTAAGACCAAGGTAATTCTCACACTAGGTCCCCAGGATCCTCTCTTGTTGTTTGAAAATTATTCCATTACTAAAATTGAAAATGAAAAATATAGATCATTAAACCAAAGAGTCCAGTTGATTCCCTTCTGTTCTGATAGCTTATTGTTGCATAAGAGAATATCACTTGCTTACCCAGAGAAAAACAGCATTAAAATGTTATTTCCACTTAGATATCTGAAAGATCTCTCAAAGAAGCACTAACAAAACAGAACTTATCATATCCATTTTTATCATTTCTCATACCTAAATTCAGCACATATGACAATGATTTTTTAAGATGTATCATTAAAATATAAAGTTGAATATTCCATGGGTGAAATTATCTCTCTTCCTCCTCCTTCTCCCAGGTAGAAGACCTAAAATTAGGACTGGTTACAATCTCTGAAATATAAGATCATCTAATCAAAAGAAAAAGTTGAAGGGACACAGGAGAAAACAGATAAATCATGAGACTTCTTTCTGATCCATAAGCTGCTTATATATAATGGCAAGTAAAATAACATTAAACCAGAGGAAAAAACAAACTATAAAACAAAACACAAAGTGCTAAGTTGCATAGTACAGAAGATGAAAGCTACCGAAAAAAGAGAAATACCTGTCACTTCAGATATTTTACATTAACTTCTGCTTGAATTGAGTGATTATATACATTTTCTCTTTTCACAGTCATTCATGTCAGCTCAGTAACTAGGATTTTTGTTCAGTAAAAACTTAGCTCCTAGTCCCCTTTCCAAATGACAGTCCATGAGAATAAACTTTTTATCCTACTCACTTGGCACAAGAGCCACCTTCACAATGACTTCAGCAGAACCAAAAATTAAATCTTTTAAAGGAAATATATTTGTGAAAGAAATGTGGTAACTGGAATACATAGCCACTGACCAAATATTATACAATAGCTGCCAGGGTAAAGTACCATTTGATCCACTTAAAAATAAGAAAAGTTTAAAGTTCTCTGAAAATTGACAGACAAATAAATGACTGAAATTGTTACAGGAAAGGTAATTATATGTTAACACTTTATAATGTGTTAGGTAAGGCCTGAAAAGCAATGTATCTTAAGTCTAGCAGGGATCAAGCCAAGTGAATTGAACAATGTTAAAGCAAGTTTTACATGGCTAATCTATTTTAAGTTGAAAACAGTGTTTTTAAAAACCAACCTCCTATGTTCTACTTTCAAAATCTCTAGGTCTTCCCCTCTAAATTCCTGCAGCTGACTTTTAAATAAATATTTCACCTATTTCAGAATGTAAAATTTAGTTTATCAAGATCCTTTTCTCATATTAATGGTTTACTCTTATGATCTTTGCTTACAGGATCTGTAAGTAATCTAAAAAATCTTCTCAAGTTTAAGGTCTATAACCAACATATATAAATCTTGAAAGAAATGTAGGACAAGCAATATTGCAATGATGGTGGCAACCTCTTTAAAATTTGCCAAAATGACACAAAAGTATCCATTTAATAATCAATAAGAAAGATTGCTATTCAATATGAAAACAATTACAAGTGGGCATTTAAACCTACAGTTATTTGGTCTAGAAATAACTAAAACTTCACTATTGTAGACATTCCCACTAAAAATTGCAAATATTTACTGAAAATCTATAAAATACAAAAAGCTGTATTAGGGACTATGAAAGACACCAAGAAGTGTAAGTCAGATCTTTCATTCAATGAATCTATAATCTAGTAAGATGACATACAAAATATAATGACTTTTGGTCTGGACCCATTTCTCCCCGCTCCTCTACCCCTGTAAGCACAACTATGAATCCTGGAAATAACATAAAAGGCAACCAAAGGAGAATTCTGAAAGATATTCAGAAGAAAGTGAACTTATTTAGGATCCCAATTAGAGGGACAACAGCAGGAGGGCATCTTATGTCCTTCCTCCTAGGAGAAGAAGGCAATACAGACCTATTTACTAACCCCCAACATAGGGAGTCTCATTACTCTCCACTATACAGCTAGGGTCCCTTAGACAACACTAGTCAAACCCAACAACACTGGGTTGATCAGGAGGCCTGACAACAAAAGGGGGCCAGAGAAGCAGTCATCTCTACCCTTCTACCATCTCCTCATACCCTCTTCAGGAATGTGTTTACAAAGACCCAACTATACGCAGCCACAAGACACTTATTTTAAATTCAATATAGGTAGTTTTGAAGTATAGGGATGCTAAATGGTATGCCATGGAAACATCAATTAATTTTTTTAAAGCAAGAGTGTCTATGGTAATATGTAATAAAGTAGATTCAGAGCAAAGAAAATTACTTAGAGATAAAAGGGGGTGGCATAATGACAAAACCATAATTATAGCTGAATACTTCAACACCCCTTTCCAGCATGTGATAGAAGTACTAGAAAGAAAAGCAGCAAGGGTTTAAATGATCTGAACAACACAATCAACTAAGAGGTTCTAATTAACTTATATAGAACATTCCACCACCAATAATAGCAGAATACATTTTTAACTTCAAGTACTGTGGAATATTCACCAAGAAAGACTATATTCTGAGCCATAAAAGCTAACCTCAGCAAATTTAAAAGAACTGAAATCACATGGACTGTGTTCTGTAACCATAATGGAACCAAAAAAGAAATCAATTTTTTAAATAAAAGACAAGAAAATCTCATGTATAAAAATTAAACAGAAAACTTCTAAATAATCAATGGATTAAAGAAGAAGTCCAAAGAAAAATTAAAAATTCTTTGGATGGGAATGAAAATGAAAAAGTATAACATATATCAAAACTCAGGGCACCTGGGTGGCTCAGTGGGTTAAGCCGCTGCCTTCAGCTCAGGTCATGATCTCAGGGTCCTGGGATCGAGTCCCGCATCGGGCTCTCTGCTCAGCAGGGAGCCTGCTTCCCCCTCTCTCTCTCTGCCTGCCTCTCTGCCTACTTGTTATCTCTCTATCTGTCAAATAAATAAATAAAATCTTTTAAAAAAAAATATATCAAAACTCATGGGATACAACTAAGGTAGTGTTATTTTAATCACTAATACTTACATTATAAATGGCGAAAGCCTCAAATAGCTGATCTAAATTCTATCTCAAAAGAATAGAATAGCAAATAGTCCCAAAATAAAAATAAGAAAGGAAATAATAAACATCAGAATAAGAATCAATGATTTAAAAATAGGAAAATAGAGAATAACAATGAAACACAAAACTGGTTCTTTTTTTTTTTTTAAGATTTTATTTATTTATTTGACAGAGAGAGACACAGCAAGAGAGGGAGCACAAGCAGGGAGAGTGGGCGAAGGAGAAGCAGGCTTCCTGCTAAACAGGGAGCCCTATGCGGGGCTCGACCTCAGGACTCCGGGATCATGACCCTAGCCAAAGACAGATGCTTAACAACTGAGCCACCCAGGCACCCCCAAAAAACTGATTCTTAAACAATATTCAATAAGTAGATTAAATTTCTACCAAGACTGAAAAAAATACAGAAATAACCAATATTAGGAATAAAATAGAGGTTATCATTATAAAATAGAGGTTATCATTATAGACTCAGCAGAAATTAGAAATATAAGGTAAGACAACTTAATGCTCAGAAATTCAACAAATTAAAAGATACTGACCAATTTCTTAAAAGACACAAACAACCAAAACTCAACCAAGATGGCATATGTATCATGAATCATTCTATAACCATCCAAAAAAAACTGAACTTGTATTTTATTTTTTTTATTTTTTAAAAGATTTTTATTTATTTATTTGACAGACAGAGATGATTAGTAGGCAGAGAGGCAGGCAGAGAGAGAGAGGGGGAAGCAGGCTCCCTGATAAGCAGAGAGCCCGATTTGGGGCTTGATCCCAGGACTCTGGGATCATGACCTGAGCTATAGGCAGAGACTTTAACCCACTGAGCCACCTAGGTGCCCCAAAACTGAACTTGTATTTTAAAAGCTCCCAAGAAAACAAATCTCCAGGTCCAGATGATTTCACTGGAGAATTCTAGCAAACATTTTAAGGATTCACACCAATTTTACACAATCTATTCTAGAAAATAGAAGAAGAAAGAATATTTACCATCCCATTTTTTTAAAGATGTATTTGTTTGTTTTAGAGAGAGAGAGGTTGGGGGAACAGGAGCAGAGGGAGAGAGAAACTCAAAGAGACTTCATGCTCAGCACAGAGCTCCACCTGGGGCTCAATTCATGGCCCTGAGATCAGGACCTGAGCCAAAACCAAGAGCTAAATGCTTCCTCAACTGCACCACCCTGGTGCCCCATTACAAAACCATGTTATTAGGCCAGTTATACCAAACCAGACAAAGATAGTTTGAAAAAGAAAAAAGAAAAAGAGAGAGAGAGAGAGAGAGAAAGAAAAACAAAAAAGCAAAAACTACAGTACAATGATTCTCATCAAATTAGAAGCAAAAATCTCCAATAAATGTTAGCAAGTCAATTCCAAACAATCCATAGAAAGATTTATACACCATTGCAAAGTAGGAGTTACTGCTATGGAAGCCTGCTCAATATTCAAAATCAATGTAATCTACTGCATCAGTAGACTAAAGAAGAAAAATCATATGATCATATCAACTGATGGAGAAAAGAAATCATTTGACAAAATACAACAACCATTCAGGTTAAACACAGAATTCAGTAATTGAGAAATAGAGGGGAATGATCTTAATTTGATAAGGAGCATATACAAAAATCTACATTTACATTTTATGGTAAAATTTTTGTCTTCCTAAAATCAAGAATCAGGCAAGGATGACCATTCTCACCATATTTTGTTTTAATATAGTACTAGAAGTCTCAGCCAGGGCAATAAGAAAAATAAACATCCTTGGAAAGCAAGGAATAAAATATTCTCTTTTGACAGATCACCTGATTGTCTACATAGAAAATCTCAGGGAAGCTATAAAAACAAACAACAAACCTCTACAATTATAAAGGTTGACTAACACAAAGTCAACACACAAAAACCAATTGCATTTCTAAATACTTAACAATAAATGTATGGAATACAAAATTTAAAAATGATACAATTTATAATCACTCTGAAGAAAATGAAATTTGGGGGTATAAAATTAGCAAAACATAGAATCCATATGTAGAAAATTACAAAATGCTTATAACTAAAATCAAACATCTAATAAATGGAGACATATGGTACTCATGGATTAAAAGACTCAACATGGTAAAGATATCAATTCTTCACCATGTTGTATGTTTAATATAACTCCTACCAAGAACCCAATAAGGTTGGGCACCTCAGTGACTCAGTCAGTTAAGTGTCTGCCTTCAGCTCAGGTCATAATCCCGGGGTTCTGGGGTGAAGCCCCACATCAGGCTCCCAGCTCTCAAATAAATAAATAAAATCTTTTTTAAAAAAGTATTTTTGTAGAGACAAGCTTACTCTAAAATTAATATGGAAAGGCACACCCACTAGGAACAGTTAAACTAATCTTGACAAAGAATAAAATGAATCATTTTACCTCTTACTAAGGCTTACTCTATAGCTTCAGTAATCAAGACTGTGATATTGGCAGAGGCATATACACATAAATCAATGGAATAAAATGGAAAACAAAGTAGATTTACATAAACAAGTATGCTCAAGTGATTTTTCAAAAAGGTGCAAAAGCAATTCAAAAGAGAAAGAACAACGTTTTCAAAATATGGTACTGGGGCAATTGGCATTCATAGGCCAAAAGAAAAAAAAACCCTCAAAAAACAAAAAATAAAATAAAAACCCAAACATCTTAATCTAAATGTCACACCTTATACAAAAAATTAATTAAAAGTGAATCATGGAATTAAATATGAATACTAATAGTATGATCACTAAAAAAATTTTAAAAAGTCAAGCAGTCAGGCATTAAGGTGGTCAATTAGGACAAGGAACCACACTGAAAGTAACAATCAAACTTTTGTTTCCTTAATGTGACATCATAAGCAAGAGGTGCTGTCTCCCTGGTGTTCCACTTTCCCCCCAAGGAATGGCACAAGGTGAGGGTCATGTGGATCCAGTGTAAATGGAGGGAACTGCCTCACTGCTCAGGAGCCCTGAACAAGTGGTTCCTGCCTCCTACAGACTCATGGACTGGAGAGAGGATGAAGGAAACTCTTCATCTGAAAGTGAAAAGGTATTGAGACAAAGTAGAGAAAAGTAGTTCAGCCAAGGACCTCAATAAGGTCTCACCAGAAGTGCCTAGTAAATGTCTCAACCAAGGTCCCAAAGAAGGCCCAAACTGGAGGTGCCTGGGCTAGGAATGCAGATATGCATACGAGTGTAGCTGATGGGAGTTGGGGGCTCAGAGGAGAGGGCTTGCTGGCAACTCCCTCAAGAAAACTACAGTGCCCTGGTTTTGTACTGGCTGGTGTGAGGAGGGAGCATCCCTGCATGAGGTTTGCTAACCACAATCCTGTAAATGACTATGGTTGAGCCTGAAAGATCACACAAATGATTTTGATGTAGAGACAGGCAAAGGTTTCTTAGATGACACCAAGAGCATAATCCATAAAAAAAAAGAAAAAAGAAGATAAACTGGATGTCATCAAAGTAAAAAAAAAAAAAAAAGTTCTACAAAAGACACTGTTATAAGAATGAAAAGACAAGGGGTGCCTGGGTGGCTCAGTGGGTTAAAGCCTCTGCCTTTGGCTCAGGTCATGATCCCAGGGTCCTGGGATCGAGCCCCGCATTGGGCTCTCTGCTCGGCAGGGAACCTCCTTCCTCCTCTCTCTCTGCCTGCTTCTCTGCCTGCTTGTGATCTCCGTCTGTCAAATAAATAAATAAAATCTTAAAAAAAAAAATGAAAAGACAAGTTATAGATCTGGGTTGGGGGTGGAAATATTTGCGAATCATATATCTGGCAAAGAACTTGTATCTAGAATATGCAAAGAACTCTCAAAACTCAACAAGAGAAAAAGACAATAAAGAATGAGCAAAAGACTTGACTTCACAAGTGTAGGTACATAGATGGCAAATAAGCACTTGAAAAGATTTTTAATATCATTATCTACCAAGGAAATGCAAATTAAAATCACAATTAGATATTGCTACATACCTAACATAAAATTAATAATGACAACACCAAATACTGAGTAGCATTTGGTGAGATCTTCCATATATTGCTGGTAGAAAGGTAAAATGGTATAGCCACTCTAGAAAACAGTTTGGCAGCTTATTATAAAACTAAACAAGCAACTGCCATTTTACACAGCAATTTTAGCTAGGCATTTTCCCCAGAGAAATGAAAACTTATTTTCACATAAAACCTGTATACAAATGCTCCCAGCATCTTTATTCATATTAGCAAAAACTGGAAACAGCCCAGATGTCCTTCAACAGGCAATTGTTAAACAAAATGAGGCACAGACATGCCATAAGTACTACACGGCCATAAAAACGAATAAGCTATTGATACATACAATTTGGGTGAATCCAGGAAATTAGGCTGAATAAAAAAAGCCAATCT
>ML100626.1:0-12785 GCA_003697995.1 Taxidea taxus jeffersonii
CATGCCCAGAACAAAATAATTTTTCCTCTATGTTCCCAAAATACTTTGATTATTTTTTTTGAAACTGTATCTTCCGATTGGTGATAACCACACCAGCATGGGGTACAGGATAAATCCCATCTTCTTTTCATATTTCAACTAAATAAAATTAAATAGTTTGAGTCATCATTTAACATCTTCCAGCAATTTCCTCTTGTTCCCAGGATCCACACTCTAGAACAATTCTAAGAATAATAAAAGTTCTAATAACTTTTGACACTTACATAGTGATTACAATGTGTGTTTTGCATATATTAATGCATTGGGTGATGGCAACAACTCTATAAGTAGGTATTAATACAGCAGGAAACTGAGATACAGAAAGGTCACACAGCTGGGCTGCATGCATTACTTTGAGCCTTATGGAGAGCAAAGCCACCCTCAAAAGGTGAAGAAACTGGTTTTATAAGGGACTCTGAAAACCAGGGTGGTGTAGGCAGCTTTTGGACTCATGTGACACGGTATGGCATAGAAGAAGAGAAATCCTCTTCTCCCTTCTGAGTGGATCTCATCTTGGCTTCAGTGTGGTGAGGATTCATGGAAAGGCAGTGGCTCAGTTACTTTTGGAATGTTCCATTTGGGCCACAGTGGAAGCCAACACTTAGCACGTTTATTGACCTTCTTCTGGTGGAGTGCTGCACTGACACCAGAAAGGCTTCAGGCTCAGAGGATTCTGATGAAGGAAAGCACTGGAGGGTTAAATATTTTGGGGGAGCTCTTTCTAGGGATATCAAAAAGTGAGTGAGACTTGGATAATCTGTAAGTCCTCCATTATGAGGGACTGGGCAAGAGACACTAAAATCTGTATTGTTATGACTAATGAGACTCCAAAGGGCCTATGGTTCTGTGAAGCCAAGAACCACTTTGGATTCAAAGATGAACTTATCTAGTATTCCCAGTTATCTTTCAAGACAGGCATTATTATTTCTCTCAGATGTTTCAAGAAACTGGAACTCAGAGAAATAAATAACTTACTCAAGACCAAGATTCTTGTAGGTAGCAGATCTAGGATTCAAACCCAACTATTTCTGACTCTAAAGTTCACATTCTCTCTACTGTACATATTGGCTTCCTGTTATGATGAAAAAAGGAAAAAAAACTGTTGTGTCTTCTGTCTGACACATACAGGCAAAGCATTCCTTTCTCAGTACTTGGCATTTCTCATGACCTAGAAATTAGAATTCATTGATATTTTTATAAAATGAAATCCCCAGTGAAGAGTTTTATCCTCACTCAAGTTAGATAAACCTCAATGTGCTCTTATGAGCTGATGATTCTCAATGTGGTTTTCTTTAGAACACATGAGTTCAGATGCAGCCATCACTTTCAATGTGTGAATAAATGCGTCTGTATAGCACAGTTGCTCCCTCTCAGTTCTCATGGTGTACAGATAAGACCGAGTCCCTCCATTTCCCACAGTCCACAGGCCAGCCTCATAGAAGTATTTTTTTAATGTTTACAACAAAATGCATTTCCCAAGAGATTATATTCCTCATAAATCTGTACATTACCCTACTTAAGAAATTCTTTGAACATCTTCCTTTAGTAAAAATATAAAAATAAAATTGTGTCTCAGTCGTAAAAAAGAGAGCGGGTATTACATATTAAGAGAAATATAAACCAATCAGAGGATTCTGCATTAGATTCAGTTCAAGTAAGTTCTAATGCAAGTATAAATTTTATTTTTATCATAGGAAATCTGATCGTGCATTAGGTTTAATTTTGAATAATTTCTATTACTGTAATTCAGAGGAAACTTCATTCCAAAGAAGGGGGAAATGCCACTGCTAATGGCCAAAGTTAACAGTTTCACTGAGAACCTGGGTTCAATTGTTTGCCAATTCCATGTGAGTCAGGGAAGCATATTTGATTCTTCTGGGCACCCCAGTTGAGGGGATGAATGGTTCCCAGTGTGGGCTAATTTAATCTGTACCTGCTTCCGTTTTCCTCTCAGCCATTCTGAATTGACTGGGTCATGCTGTGAAGTGATGCCATCCACCCTTTCTTGTACACAATCATTCTGACTGGCTAATAATCACGGAATATTTCAGAACATAAAGCTCTGTTGGTAGAGTTAAGAATTTAAATCCCCATGCTACACAATTAGGGTTTTTGTTGGAAAGCATACATGTAACATTTAATTTATAAAAATAAATGTATATTTTTAAAAAACTATATGTCTAAACAGGAGGTGAGAAAAAAACCAACTCTGTCTGGAAGTCAGTCCTTATAGCTATACAAAAGCTTCCAAACTAACTACCTGAAAGAAAATCAAGCACATATTTTGCCAAGAATGATTCCCTCTAGCATTTTAATTCTAGTGAATTCTACATGTCTCAGAAAATGAATCTGTTCTTTTCTAGCATCTTTTATTTGTTGGTGTTCATGATTTTCTGTTTTAATTTTAATCAAAGTATGAAATAGAACATTAGTTCCAAAAAAGATACAGTTTGAGCTTTGTACTTGGTTAGAATCGAAATAGGTTGTTTCCAATATTTGAGGTTTTTCTTCCCTATTAGCAATCATGAATAAACTACTGTTCTTGCACAATGTAAATGATTAAATGGTAAAACTGGGAAGTAAATTCAACAATGAACTAATAATGAAAACTCATGTGAGTGTCCTGACGCTAGGTCATGGTATTTCATTGAAACGGTTATTGCTTCTTAGGAAAGGATGTGTCACTGCTTTGGGGGCCTGGCATGTGGGAGGCTGACTAACTGCTGAAAATTTAACAGTTGGAATATCTTAAGCTGAAAAATGTGTTGAAACAAATCTTCAAGTCAGCATCCGAATCTGAAAACCCTACTAAATGAACACCTGCCCTATTCTTGTAGCCAGGAACGTATCATCCCGCTCTCCTCCCCCAACTCATGCCACCCCACCTCCAGATCGTCAAACTCCTTCTGTGTTTCTAAATCCAGCTCAGATACCACCTTCTCCATAAGTGGTGCCCCCATGCCCTCCTCCCCACCTCAAAATCAGTTCTCTTCTTTAAGTGCTCATGTTACTATCTGTGTCTTTCTGGAGGCGATTTACTCTTTATTAGAACCGTCTGAGTCCCTGTCTCATTTCCCCTACTTGATTCTAAAAGCTCTCCTGGTTCATTATCTGATTCATCTCTCACTTCTTCATAGACCTGAGGGAGTGCTCTACACAGGCCAAGAATAACAGTGCGGAGGGCTCACACTGACTGAGCGTTTCCTTAGTGTGAAAAGTTTCCTTTAATCCTTCAAAACACGTACAAGACAGGTATTCTTGTTACTTCTGGTTTTCAAGTAGGAGACCTGAGCCTTCAAGAGAATGAATAGCTGGTAAATATTCCAACATGGGACTCAAACGCAGGCAGTATGACTTATGAGCTGGTGCTCCGAAAAAGAGGAAGGGGCACTAAGTCAGGAGAAATGAATTTACCAAGAAATTGACAGAATCAACACAAAACCGAGGATAAGGTTGGGTCAATCTTCTACCATAAGAGCATTCAGATAATCTAATTCCCACCTTTCATGCTCTAGCCCTTGCAAAATAATATAAAAACAGTAATAGACCATTTTCTTCCATCCAGTTTTTGGGTCAGGTTTTGTTTTGTTTTTTGGGGGGGTTATTTGTTTATTTATTATTTGTGAGACAGAGACACAGAGAGAGAAAGATGCACGAGCGGGGGGAGCAGCAGAGGGAGAGGGAGAAGCAGACTCCTTGCTGAGCAGGGAGCCCGATGCAGGGCTCAGTCCCAGGACCCTAGGATCACAACCTAAGTCAAAGGCAGACACTTAACTGACTAAGCCACCCAGCTGCCCCTTGGGTCAGTTTTATTCTAACTTGGCAGAGCCAGGATTTAAATTTGGGACCACCAGAGCCCAAAGCCTGGTAATTAGCAACTACTACACTATCAGGGCTCTCTCATCTGTTATCCTCAGCTTCTGTTTTGATCGTTAAAACTGTGTGTCCCTCTGTTGCCTTGCTGACCAACTCCTAGAACCTCTTCCTCTCAAAGCTGTTTTTCTATATTCCTATCCTTCTGATTTCTTCCCCAGCCTCTTGTTTTCAAGGTCAAACAAGTCACGTTTTTCATTTTTATTTTCCTGATGATCAAATTTTTAGGCTTTACAACATTCTTGCTGCTCCTCTCTGAGCCCTCTTCAAGTTCTGCACACATGATATTAATATTAAGTGACTGCTCTGAGTTATTCAGTTGTTGATCTAATAACTGTCATGTGCGTTTTTCTGAAAACAATAATTGCGAGATTGCACAGGCTGATTCGGTAACTGCTGTCATGTGCATGAATATAAAATAAACACAAGGGAGCAGATGAGAGTACGGGAAAGCAACTGCCAACTGGAACTTCAGAAAAGAATGATGTTCTGTAACCTCAGGAGCCATTGAGCACAATTGAACCATATCTATTTTTGGCAATCTATTAAGGATACATGAAATATTGTGGCTTCCCTCCCCTGCCCCCAATACATTCTGGGTATATGGAACTGATCTAGTGCATAATGGCAAGCAGTCTAGGAACCTTGGTTGCATGGTACTTTGAGTTAGAGCATAGCTCAGAATTATTTCTGGCATTTTCTTCCTATCAAGATTCATAATGATATGCTGGATACACATCTTTTCTACGTTCCAATATTTTTGTGCTTGCTCTATAGAAATGACCCAACATGATTTTTTCTTATACACAGGGCATACAGATTTTATGAAGCTATTATGTATAGCTTCAGTATTGATCTCAGGTGTTTTTTTGTTGTTTTTTTTTATATTAGTCTCTGCCAAAATACATGGGAGAAAAGAAGAATTTCAACATTTTCTTGCACACACCATAAAATACAATGTCATTTCCTCTCATATTTTTAAGGGTTTTTCCAACAGAAAAAGTATATAAAAGCAAGCACTGAATAACTATCAAGTAATACAATTCATTGTTACTCTCATAACTCTTATTACTATCATGGTTATTATTATTATTGTTATGATTAGAGAAAGAGTCATCTTGATGCTGGTCATCACTAGCATTGTCTTATCACTTTTTTGGAATTTGACAATTTCATTTGCTTATTTTGGCGATGAGTTTCCATAAGAAGTCTTACCTAATTATGTTATATACCGAATGCATCTTGAATAGGTTCTTATTCTTGATCCATTAAATCCATTTAAATATGTCCCAACATTTCCCTCTTCTTTTTTTTTTAAGATTTTATTTATTTATTTGAGAGACTGAGAGAGAGGGAGAAGGAGTGGAAGGAGGGGCAGAGGGAGAAGCCAACTCACTGCAGAGCAGAGAGCCCAACATGGGACTTGATCCCAGGGCCCGGGAAACATGACCTGAGCTGAAGACAGATGTTTAACTGACGAGCCACCCAGATGCCCCCCAGCATTTCCTTCTTTTGGCTTTGATTCTAATCTGCTCTCTTAAATTTGTGGGTCTCTTAGCCCCAATGCCACCTTACTTTGGAACACTTCTCAAACTTTAATCTATATACAAATCACTTGGGGATCTCATTCACAGCCCCATTCTTAGCAGGTCTCTAGTGGGCTACGGATTCTGCGTTTCCCATTAGCTCTCAGGTGATGCTGATGTTGCTAGATCTGTGGACAATACTTTGAATAGAGAACAACTTTATGTTTAACGAGTTCTCAATTAGACCAATGTATCCTTGATTCTTTCCTCTTCCTAAATATAAAACTAATCAGTCATTTAGCCAACAAATATTTATTGAAACCCACTGTGGCCACATAAATCAAATACTCTTCATTCTCATGCAGAGTCACCTACTTCTTTTCATTTCCACTGGCATTACTACTCAAGTTCAGTGCTACAGTGATCTCTTCTGGACTTCTGCAATAGTTGCTAAATGCATCTCTCTACATACACCCTTGTTTCCATTGTCAATTCATTTCTTTTAAGTAGCAACAAAAAAAAAAAAGAAAGAAAAAAGAAAAAGATTTAGGAAATACACTTCTAACTAATGATAGCATTCCAGTGTACCCAGTACTTCCAAATCTTCGACTGACTTTTAAGATAAAATCCTGAAGTTTTTGTTTTTTTTTTAAAGATTTTTATTTATTTACTTATTTGTTAGAGAGAGAGAGAGCGAGCGAGCACAGGCAGACAGAGTGGCAGGCAGAGGCAGAGGGAGAAGCAGGCTCCCTGCCGAGCAAGGAGCCCGATGTGGGACTCGATCCCGGGACGCTGGGATCATGACCCGAGCCGAAGGCAGCTGCTTAACCAACTGAGCCACCCAGGTGTCCCAAAATCCCGAATTTTTAACATAAAAAATCAGCAAGAGTTTGCTTACCATCATCTACCATCACCCTCCTCTGGCTTTTGATGTTCTGGACATTTTGGCACATTTTTGGTTACTAAATTTGCTAAGCTTCATTCCAACCCCAGTCCTTTGCAATGCTATTCCTTTGCCTAGGATGCTCTTCCTCTCTTTATTTATCTAATAATCATTCATCCTTTTGATCGTAGATTAATGCCACTTCATCAGAGAACCCTCGATTGACCTTCCAGAATGTCAAGATATCCTGTTACATGTACTTTTAATGCCACCTATTTCTTTTGGGGGGCATTTTTCATGGACAAACTACATAATTAAACAAGCAAATGAGTCTACGTCCTCTGGTAACCAGTTGCACAAAGGCATGCATCATGTCTTTTTAAAAATTCTTATACATCTAGTTCTTAGCATGGTGCCTGGCAAGTAGTTGATGTCAACAAATATTTAATAAATGAAATAATAAAAAGAAATAGAAAGAACTTGGAACATTCTGGTCCATCTGGATCCCTCTGTTAAAAACAGAAGTCATTTGCCAATTTTCAAAGAACCAGTCTACAACAAAATACACATCATTAAAATGTTATCCAGCTTCTTAGATGTATTCATTTGGTGTTTCAGTGTCTTCCAGTGTTTCCATGTCATTTATATGGTGCCCAATTTCCTCTAAAGTTCATGAAATGGCTAATAGAAAACTTAAATTACTTGCATATGAAAAAAAGCCCAGTTGTTTATGTATTTGAGAAGTGCTGAATATACTGCCACATAAAATGTCCTACTGCTTCATAAATTGTTTCTGATGACACAGAGTCTTTGTATATGGCGAATTATTATATGTATTTGAGAATCCTTTGTCAAAATGGAAGAGGAATCTCTGGGAGCTACATCCCAGGAAACTTTGTAATTATGTAATTTGGGTATTTTAAAAAGCTATGGTGGGGGCACCTGGGTGGCTCAGTTGGTTGGGCGACTGCCTTTGGCTTAGGTCATGATCCCGGAGTCCCAGGATTGAGTCCCATATAGGGCTCCCTGCTCATGGAGAGTCTGTTTCTCCTTCTGACCCTCTCCCCTCTCAGGCTCTCTCTCACTCACTCTCTCTCTGAAATAAATAAATAAAATATTAAAAAAAAAAGCTATGGTGGCTCAGTGGGTTAAGCCTCTGCCTTTGGCTCAGGTCATGATCTCAGGGTCCTGGGATCGACCCCTACATCGAGCTCTCTGCTCAGTGGGGAGCCTGCCTCCCCCTCTCCCTCTGCCTGCCTCTCTGCCTGCTTGTGATCTCTCTCTTTCTCTCTGTCAAATAATAAAAAAAAATCTAAAATTAAAAAAGCTATGGTCTCATTTTTTGTCTGGTTGATAAATTTTATTTTTGAAAATATGTGTTGCATCTATTTCTTAAAGTTCTGCCACCACCTTGGGGCATAACAGAACAGAAATAGAGGGGTTTTTCATAATGCTCCTTGAGTCCTGCCTGCCCCTAGATATTTAGGACCACAAATACACTTGTCTAGGAGATCTCTATAATCTCTTCAGAAAGTGGTATTTTAGGTCTGGAGAGTCATCCTTAATTTTCTGAAGAAGCAAAAATAATTTTGGAAAATCTACCTATCCATCTTTTGCACAGAGAACAGGACAATAATTCAAACTGGTGAACTGAAGTAACAGAGTTTGTGGCTTGGTATCTTCTGAAGGTCCCCATCACTGTCTGACCCAAGATGATCTCAAGCAATGACCTCAGCCCTCCCCAGGCTGACACATTATGTATCTCCAAAGTGGTGAGTCAGCTTTATTTTAAGCCCTGAATGGAGTGGGACTTATTCTCTTCAGGTCCACAGTGGGCCCCAGGCCAGCAGCAGCTGTCTGCTCAGTGGGTTTTAGCCTGTTGCTCGACACAGACAGACTGAGAACCCTTGGCAGGGACAAATGAGTTCCCTGTGCTTATGGGAAAATGCTTAAGTTGTTTGCTCTCTCTTTGCTGCTGTTGTTTTACAGTCCAAGTTCCATTTACTGGACATCAGGAAAAGCTGCTCCCTCCTCAGTAGCCCTGGAAACAGTCATTCTCACTGGTACACTGCAACGACTTAATTCCTGAACCAACCAAGAGAGGGATGCCAGGTGTTCCATAATTGAGGGATCTGACTACACAGCACCACAAGGTTATCTTGGCTGTATTCTGGCTCTGACTCTTACCCACCTTCTCATATGTACATCTCTTATCTCATTCCCAAAGGTTTAATAGTATGGATACGATAAGAATTCTTTTTACTGTCTTTCTCTTGATTTTAACAAATTGCGTTCCAATTTTTGTCCTCCATTTTCATCAATCATTTGAGTAAACATGCCTAAGATGTTTAAGCTTTAATCTTCTAGCTGAGTTTCCCAATTTCACTAAGGTAATCAGTCCATATGAGTGAGTCAGGAGGCTCAGTTAGTTCTTACAGAATATCTGAAGACTTTTATTTTTGTGGTGTTTTGGACATTCTTCTCTGATTTTCCTTTGCTTCCTAAGGTCAAATTCTATGGTTAATATCTCTAAAGGATCCTAGAATATGCTAATACCAACTCATGTTGTCTGCTTAGGTTCTGGGCATAAATTAAGCACTTAAAAATGACCCGTGGGAAATAAATCTCACCTAATTTTCTCTTCTCTCCTTCACTGTTCACATGTACATCTCTCCTCCTTTTTTTCATTTCACTGTAAAATATTTTCATTCTTCCCTTCATTCACTTATTTAATAAGATTATGCTCAGGCTAGCCATGTTTCAGAGCCTGTACTAGACACTACTAGTGTAATAGAGGCAATAATGAACAAGACAGAACTTCTTCCTGACAGTTTAGATTCCAGTGAGGAAAACCAACAGTACACAGGTGAACAGAGCCACAAGCAAGAGAACAATGGGTTGCTGTTATAGATACTAATGAAGACAGCTTCCTTTCTACCTGATGTAAAAGCACTCTATTTAGAATTCAGGAGAACCTTCTCTGAAGAGTTGTATTTGAGCTGAGGTCTCAAGAGTGAGACCAACTTGAACATGCAAAGAACTTGGGAGAAACATTCCAGGCAGAGGAAAAGAAAGGGGACAGAAAAGAGCTTGTGGTATTTTAGAGACTGACTGAAATCCAGCATAGCTGGAGGGTAACACAGCGTGTCCCCAGTTGAACTTGGTGAGGGAGGCTGGGGCCAGATCACATAAGAGTTCTGTAAGTCATAGCAAACTCTTGAAGAACAATGTTAGACTCTGTGCAAGGACCCTGTGAGAGCACTGGTGATTGCCTGCCAGAACCAGGTAAGAATTTCAAGTAAATCATGTTCTTGGTAGATTAAAAGTAAAGATGTGTTGAGCCTGAACCTGGGATGAGGGTCAGGGGGACAATCAAGAAAGTCCGTTCTCAGGACCACTGTCCACAAAGAAGTACCCAGAAGAACCAGTGTTCATATTTTCAAGAGTACATTGTGTGATGTAATATATACAGCATTGTATGTTCCAGCACCTGGAATGTCTCCTCTCTGTATTTTCCAGGCCATACTTTCACCCACTCAGCTGGCCACTTATCTCTATATTCTAGACCTATTTATCAGGCATTTGGGTTGCACAGACCAATGCAAATTTCTAGACAAATGCAATGTATCCTACTTGAATACAGACTAAAACAACCTCAGCAAAATCCTTTTAGCTTTTTATTCTCATGGTTCTTTTCTATGTGAATGCCTATTGAGTTTGTGTTTTGTACAATATTCCACATCTGCTAGTATTTGACTTCTTAAAAATTCTTAATATGCTTTCATCACCCTCCCAGGTTACAGGTTAAAATGTGATCATTTGATTCCTAAATCTCCCCTTCTATTTGTTTTCTGTTGGAGAATTACTATCAAGCTATAAACTCCTAATACTTTGGTAATTGTTTTAGAAACGTAAAATACAAATGCACTTTCTGCATTATTTTCCAACACAGAATTCTTTTCAACCCTGCTTCAAATAAACAGTATGATTGGCTTCCTTAGGCTCTTTGAATAATAGGTTGAGCCAAAGGTGAACTAATATCTTATTATTTGTATTATTGTATTTCAGAGCATGTGACTAACTCTGGTGGAGAAGTAGGAAAAGTCACATATAAAGGACCCAGATGATAGAACACTACATGTTTGTGTCTTAGTATGAGAAACAGCCCAAGCAAGTAAACCATTCCCAGACATTTATTACATAGCCCAGGTTTGGAATAATTTACATGCTTCTGGCAACAGACAAAGGTGGAAAATGGAAATATAAGTAGAGTTAACATTAAAGGAATTATTGCATTCTTTTCTGAACATAATCACCTGTAACTGGAAAAGCCATGATTCCATATGTCATGTTCTTTATTGATTTCTGTTAGATATTTGCACTTACTTGAACCAAACATATATATATAGGATGTTGCTAACCTAGACATTCTTGAAAACTTAATAAAATCAAGTGGTTATTGATAATAAGACAGTGTGTTTAGAGTATATAGTTACATTTCAAAATGGAAGCTAATACTTAATAGGATAGAAGTTAATATTTCAAAAACCATAAATAGCATACTTTTGTTAAAATATCTAAAAACATGTCCTCCTTCTAATATCTATATAATTTTCAAATAAATTGATATACATTTTGCCCACTCAGTACAAATAGTGGGAATAATTTTGTTTAATCACTTTGTATATATACTTCTGAATGTATACGCAAACCCCTTTTTCATGGTATTTCTTAATACAAAGTCACTATTTTTGAACTGGTATTTCAAAATCTCACTGATGTCCTTTCTTTCTTTCTTTCTTTCTTTCTTTCTTTCTTTCTTTCTTTCAGAGAGAGAGAGAGAGACAGAGAGAGGGGCAGAAGGAGGGAGAGAATCTCCAAGAGACCCCATGCTGAGCACAGAGCCCCATGCGGCAAAGCTCTATCTCACAACCCTGAGATCATGACCTGAGCCAAAACCAAGAGTTGGATATTTAACCAACTGCCCCTGATGTTATTTCTTTATTAACAAAAACTTTGCTTCTCTACCGAGTCTACCTAGCTTATTTGAAGAGATTTTTTTCATGGCCCAGATGAAGATTATACAGCATAACAGCCTTTTGATTAATAAAACTATTAGCTTTTTTGAAAATTCATAAATTAATAAATGGACCAAGACTGACTCTAGCAAATACCTTATTTCAGTTGAATACCACCAACCAAGTACATCTTGCTTCTGTTAGCATAGACGCAATGACCGAGAAGAGACAGCTACTCAGAACTCCAAAGAGAAAATCACCAATGAACAACTTTATGCATAAATCTTGGTTCTCTTGGCTTTGATAATACAATGCATGGTAATGGGAAAGGATCAGATATTATTCTATATTTCCTGTATGAGTTTTATCTTAAGGTATACAGATAGCTAGTGATGGAAAGTTTTTATTTAAGAATAATACAAACTAATCAACTTACGAGAAGGATTTATAAAATCACCTAAAAATATTCTTGAAAAAAAAAAAGAATATTTTTGACACTCAGACCAAAGTGTCAAGATTTATATCCAGTTAATAATTCATTTAAGGATTTTATTTACTTATTTGTGAGAGAAAGGGGGTGAGGTGCAGAGGGAGAGGAAGCAGCGTATTCTCCACTGAGCAGGGAGAATGACAAGGGGTCAGATCCCAGGACCCCAAGATCATGACCTGAGTAGAAGGTAGACACTTAACTGACTGAGCAACCCAGGTGCCCCTCTAGTTAATAATTTTAAAAGTATTCTGTATGACTGAATTTCAAACACTAGTATAAGGTCTACTTTTTTTGAGAATGGAAATTCAGACCCATACAAGTAAAGGGACTTGGCCTATGTCATGGAGAGATCCAGTGGCTTTTTTCATACTAGAATAATAAGCTAGAATAATAAGCTACATCTCTTAAATCCTGGTCTTTTGTCCTTTTAAGATAACAAACTGCTTGTGATTTTGGCGCTCTTTCTATGACACTAGAAGAATGTCCCTATGGATTCTACTGGGTAACAAGGCCACTGAGTCATAAAATGGCTATTGTCTTTTTTTAAATTTTCCTAGGAGAAAGAGCCTGAAAAGGAAACAAAGTGACTGAAGACTGAAGCCTTCCTCCCAAGACTTTTTTTAGGGTGAGGTTTACAGAAGTCCATGTTTGCAGTATGTCCAGTGGTCAGAATCATGACTGCCCAGTCAATTTAAGCAAAAATTTTGGTTCTTTGTAATTAGGGGGGTCTGCGGGAAGAGGGAGTCTCTAACACATTCTTCCCAGGCTTTGCCATAACTCTCCATGGCTTACTGCTCAGAAAGGAGGAAAAGTATGAGGAAAACAAACAGAGACAGACCTTCTTTGTGCATTGGCCCTTGATCTGCCAAATCAGCTGGCTGAATGCAGAGATAATTTCCTTAGTGTTTGCAGCCTTACGCTGACTTCTGCGGGGGGGGGGGGGGGGGGGGGGGGGG
>ML100626.1:12885-45076 GCA_003697995.1 Taxidea taxus jeffersonii
ATTGTTGAATGGGGCCCTGGGAGATCATTCTTGGAAGGAACAACCTCTGTGACCCTTTGTGTGTTGACTGAAAATCTCTTCTAGCTAGGGTTTCACAAACTAGATGTGATTCTCTCCTTCCAACACAAAAATGACTGGGAAACATAGGAAAATTCTTCAAGTTTAGAAGAAGCTGTATAGATATGGCTTCTTCTGATTCAAGGTGATTTACTCCTAGAGCACCACGTTAGGGAAGCATGGAAATAAGGAGATAAACTTTAAGATACCATAGATGCTCTCTAGGATTTTGTGAACCACTGAAATGTAAAAGTATCTCTTCACTAATTATTTGCTTAAAGGGAATTTTTTTGAGCTTCCTTTACATGTAACATCATTGGTCAGTTACTAGGAGAGATACAAAAATGAATGAAACATACTTCTTGACATTAAGGCCCTTACACCGTTCACCATCTTAAAAAAAAAAAAGTCAAACAATCATAAGAATAAATGAACTATCTGGTATCAATATTAGCCAAATTTGCATAGTCCATTAAGTGTCATAAAATAGTCATACAAATGCTCTTTCCCTAAGTTTGTGTCTGAAAATAGGGAGAAAGAGGTGCCAAGCACATAACCTTAAGTAGGGACTGGCCAGAGCCTCAGGCTCAGTGTTATCTGTCACAATGTCTGTCTTCCAGCTGTGTACGCTGTCCTCTTGTCATTTGCAACTGAAGTAAGATTCATGAACTAGTCTTTTTCGGTGTGATCAGGGCTGACAACCTCTCTGGCAAGTGAGGCTCACACTGGCTTCTGTTCCTGTATAGACCTTGCAGGGTTTAACTCAGCTGACCTTAAGCCTTGCAGTCTGTTCAATAACCCTTGGTAAGAAGTCATGTGGTCAAACCAGTATAACAAGCTCCCAAGCCAGATTCTCCTTGCTCTGAAACCCAGGGTGACACCAGAAAGTTAACCTTTGGGGAATTCCTCCACATGACCACTTAGTATTGCCAAGTTGCTGTGGCCACTGCCCATCTTGGTGACTGGGAGGTGTTTCAGAGGTGACATCTTTCTAGGAGTCTTAATGTGGACAGAGAAGAGCTCTTCTTTGCTTTCAGTGTTTCCTTCACCTCTCTGGAATGTTCTCTTCTTTTCACCATAGAGCAGACATCAGAAAATACCTATTTGACAAACATCCATTTTTCTCTACCCTTCTCCTTTCTACAAATTCCCTAGGCCTGAAAAGGGATGGGCATTTCTTCCAAATATTTGCCCCAAATCTTCTCTTCTCTACATTCATTTAATCCAGATAGAGCATGCCCTCTACACCATAGTGAATATCCTGAGCAAACTTTTTGTAACCTAAAAGGGGAACAAAGGCTCTATGGAACCTGAACATTCTACTCTCATAGTAACAGTTGTTTTTTTTTTATTAATCTCAAAGGGCAGGAAGCATCTTATTTTTACTCCTCATAATATCCAAATGCCTGCTGAGGTTAATGGACATTTTGGGCAAATGAAGGTGGAGTTCTTGTACTCATAAAGGCAAAAGGAAAAACATATTGATAACATTTACAGCATCACCTTGTGTGTGACTATAATACTTATCATTTGGACTCATTTTACCCATTCCCCATTATAGTCCCAAAGGGCTGAGTTCATCCTCGTGTGAAAAGCTCTCCAGAAAGGAGCAAAACCTAGTTTATTTTCTAGTATAATCTCCATGAAACAGTGATGTCAGAAGCTTTTAATAACTACTTGCATTGATGGGAAGTAGTGCCAGAAGTTTCGATAATGATAGAAGCCACCTTTAGATACATTCAATAGAGCTCTTTTTTCGAAAGTGGTAGTAGAAAAATGAGAGCCAGTGATCTTAAGAACATGATGATCATGAACATGACGTTTATTGTCCTGAGACAGATTACAGACTGCCAAAGTCTTCCTTTGGTGCCCATTAACCTGCAGCCAATCCCAGGAGGACTGAAGGGGAATATGAAGAAGAACTGCTGCTTTAGGGTTCACTAGCCAGAAGAAGAAAATGGGGAAGAAACTGGAAGAGGCCAAATCCCAGCCCAGGGAGCACATGTGAGATACTATGCACAGGACTTCCAGCCTGTTCTGGAGGAATGTGAGAGAGCCCAAGTTCTTAAACATCAGTGCCAGGTTGGTGAACTTGGGGGAAGACAACTTCAAACATTACAGAGGCTTCTTACCTTTTTCTTCTTCTCTTCCCCTGCATTGAGGCCTGGGAAAAGTGATGAACCCATGTTAGAACACAATGGAAAAGACTATACCTATATAATTACTATTTAAAGTACTTTAATTTCTCATTTTATATTGCTGATTTAGCCTCATTCTTTAAGAATTTAAGTGCTGTTGGTTATTATTATTATTATTATTATTATTATTATTACGTTATAAGCACCAAGTCATTCACGAGTCAATGAGTTCTAAAGCTCATCTGGCTTCTGAATAACAGAGACAGATACTGACACTACTTCTCTGAGCTATTATCACAGTGATGCTAAAACAGAATCATGTAACTCCTACTTATTCTACTTCTCCACTTCTCAAACCCAACACCCATACTAAAATCAGATTCCATTATACTTTCTCACTGCGTATTCTTCTTTTCTCACTTGGAAATTGTCTTGGTTTGTACTTATATACTTATTTGTGTTATTACTACTAATATTTGAAACAATAGTTCGTTTTTCAGAAAACCAAGGAGGAGAGGGATAAAGAGACCCTCTCCATAGATGGCAGGTGGTGGCTAGGAACCTGAGAAGAACACCAAGGGAGGGTCCACCTCCAGCTATCACGCATGTGCCTCTTGACTCTACCTAGAGGGCCCCAGGTCTATGTCAGCACTGCCTTCGCATGACTCTGAGAGCCCATATTCATGATCATTACTCTCTCATCCAACTACCAATTTATTCTTCATCAGTTTGTTTGGGTTCCTGTCTGAGACTCATCTCCACAGAATTAAATTGGGGAGGGGAGGGCATTTCTAGTCAGTTGGGAAGGGACAGATAATGGAAGAATGGTGGAAAAGATATTATAAACCACAGAAGAATCACAGTACTATAGAAAATGTGCTTCTGGAATTCCAAGCTAGATCACCAGACGTACACTTTTCTCTAAACACATGGTTGTGTGAATCAAAAGTGGTAGTAAAAAAAATGAGAGCCAGTGATCTTAAGAACATGAGTGATATGTAGCAGATTGGGAATTGAACCCTGGCCAACCTGATTCCAAGATGCATGAGGCAGCTTCCTGTTATATCAACTGCCTGGTGTTCACAGCTCAGCCTCAAGGTTGACTTTAATGAAAACTGTATTTCTGATACCATGCTCAGGAGCTATAGTGAACTCCTTGCTGGTTTTTTTTTGTTTGTTTGTTTTTTTAATGACCAAGCCCGTGTTTCAGTGGTTTTTAGCATTTTGTCCTTTTTATTCTGTGCAGTGGTCTGTTAAAACAGAGTGGAGGCTGGATGGGGAAGAACAAATTATATAATTTGAAAATGGCTTGCCCTTATTCCAAGGTTCCGATACAGACTGTTGAGGGGGAAGTGAGCCCTCACCACTTTTGAGAGTTCTTTGACTTCAGAAGCAGGGCCACCTGTGCTTTACTCCTCGCTCGCTAAGCCTCCCCATTATGCCAGTCTCTCTAGCACCAACGAACTTTGTGGTATCAGACATTTATTTCTGACCCTACTCCCCTGGGATATGTTAGGACTGTACTTCCCACACTCTGACTACTTTTCTTCTGAAACTTTTGTGGGTTGCTTGCTTCTCATTCATTTCCATCACCTTCCCCATACTCCGCCTAGACTCTCCTCTAACACCAGCATATCCTGGCACCATGCTTCCCTCACTAACTGAGATGTCTGCCAGGTGTTTACCATGAGTCTTTGGCACATTGTGTAGATCCCCCTTCTCTTTATTTATACTCAAATAAGTCCCAGAGGACATCTAGTGGGCTGTCTGGCTGCTGGGTCTCCATCATTCTAATCCTACCACCATTTGTCTGGGCCTCCCCACCACAGATATTCACACAATTATCCCTTGTTCTTCATTGTTAACTTGAGCCTTCTTTTAATAGCTTCATCATGGATGAATGAGCTTTTAAAAAGAGAAATGTGTCTTCCTTACATCCATTTTTATATGAATTCTTGTTTTATAGTCCCTGAATGGGTTGATTGCTCAGGAAAACACAACACAGCACCAATGTTTGGGCCAAGTGTGCTTGGTAAATGGTATTCTCTACAGAATTCTTTCAGGCGGGCAGAGTGTTCACAACAAAAGATAGACATGTTTCCATTTTGGAAGGTTTTCTTTTTTTCTCAGTCTTGTCAAAAACTGGATTCATAAACTAAATTGGTGGAATATTTATTTAAAAATAACACTAGTAAAATGTATGAGTCTATATATTAAAGCTTATAAAACCACTTTCATAAAAACATTAAACCTTTTAAAGGCTGGTATCACCAAACATTCTCCATGAGGTTAGGACCTGCTGGCTCATATTCTGGCCCAGAGGGATATTTATTGTTTTTGTCTCTGAGCCACTGAGAATGGCTGTGGTAAGGCACAACCACTGGCATAGCATGGTGTGTTGTGGTGTTACTGGATGGGACCTTGGTCAAATTCCTGTTTTGTGGAATTCGCAGAAAATAAAAACATTGTCGTCCTGTGAGTTTGCTTTTGAAAAATTTTCCTAGTAACTGTGGCCATGGCAATTACCTGAAACTAATTATTAACTGAGTTCCCTCTCCATCCTTAAAGTAGATATAAGCTAACAGTATACTCTGAGGGTTTTACAATTAGTTGTTATAGTTTTTTATTTCTTAATCTTTCAATGATTTGGCTTGTGAAGGGAAGTCCCACACAGCAGCTGATAATAAAAGGTAGAACATTTTCAGTCAGCCACTTATGTTTTTATGTAAGAGGTTTTAAATAAATGAAGTTTTGGACTATCATTTTGCTGATAATACTGGGTATCTACAGGTATATAAATAATAGATAGATAGATAGATAGATAGATAGATTCAAATTTCAGTAAACCAATGGGGTTAAATACATTCATTTGATTGTGCTATTTCAGAGAAGTTCAGGATAAGTTCACATCTGAAAAGTGAACGCTCTCACATTCTAGAGAAAACGCCGGTTTGGAATTTCCATATTTAAGACACCGCCACCCCCGCCAATAAAATATAGGTTATATGACTCTAAAGTTTTTAGCTAGAACATTTTTCTTTCATGGCAGAAGAAAACTGCAAGTTATTGTAGCCCATGATGTGTATTTAAGGAGAATGTGGAATAACACATAATTTCAACTTATTTCTAGACTAAATTAATATGATTATGTATTATTTCATACCACAAGAGAAAAATTATTTTCTTGTAAAAGTTGATTTTTCTCCCAAATGAACTGAACTGTGAGTTATTTTTATCAATATTTTCAGTGAAAACCACTACTAGCCAGATATTTTAAGGAAATAAAATAGTCCTATTTCAGATTAACAAGTAGGTAACTTGCAGGATATGTGCTGTGGTTTCATTGCCTGTTGGTTTGAATTTGGGGGGAAGGGGAAATCAACAGTAATTACCCATCCAAACATCTGATCTAGAAGCATACAGACATTAAAACATTCTAGGCTAAGCTGTATAGACAGATCACCACTAAGGAGTAACTAAATATAGCTGCCCTCTTGAAGGAAAGAAAGATTTGGATAGGTGAGGATGTTGTCTAAGAAAGACTCAAGAACTAAGATCTTAAATTAATAATGAAGGATGCACTTTAGAGGGCAGATGCAGGTGCCCTCCTACTAAGGCATATTCAAGAAATCTGTCACCATAAACTTACTCAAGATGAACTGAGGTGCTCTCCTTCAAATAGGTAAATGAGAGAATTAGAATTAAGAAATGTGCTTTTGCTTACATTCCTTGGTTACTTTCTGCCAGCTAACCCAACAAGTGAATTGAAAGATGTGCCTCCTGGATGTTGGAAAATTGACTCTGTAATATGTGATATCATAGTTCTTAAAGTGCTTTGCTTAAAAAAAAAAGTGTAGAGAGCCCAGCCCACTGGAATTGGAATCTTAAGCACAACTACTTAAGACTGTGCTTACCAGAAAAAAAAGTGAATTGATGAGATACTTATGAATGGACGATGCCAGGCCCCTAAGAAGAGAAATGCCTGCAGAGGGGGCAATGCTCCTCTAGCCAGTGTGAGGGGGGTCACTCCCCAGGAAGTGCCCTGTGAACCAGAAGAGGCTGACATTAATTTTCTGTATTGTGATCTCTAGAATAAGTTTTTTTGCCCCTCTTTTTTGTCATATCAAAAACCAAATAGATGCTCTGCTAGTAAAACTGACTATATATAAATTATCAGATAATTAAAAATGTATTCAGCTAAATTAAAACAGTGAAGAACACATTAAATAAAATTACCTGTAGCAAATATTGATGGCTACAGTACTGTATAATGTTAAGGGTTCATAAAAATATTAAGAAAGTTTCAAGAGTCTCAAAAGACATATACAAAATGTATAATAATTGATGTCTATTGGGAGAATGGAAATGTCAACATTGGGAATAACAGATATAAATGATTATGTGATGCTATTTTCTTCTGGTGAAAAATGAAGGAGTTATGCTGGCTCCATCAATTGCAGCACAGAAAAGTGGTGAATAAAAAATGATACTCTAGAAATCAATTTGTCAATTCTTGTCAAGAAAACTTATGTAGTAATCATCTCTGGCCTACTGATTTTATTTCTAGAAAACTACCTAAAAAAAGAAATAATAACAAAGGCAAAAAAAATTATAAAATTATGCACAACCATAGTCACTGAATCTTGCAGATCTGTGGTCACCCAGGCTCTATTCCCTGACTCGCTCCATGGCTTTAGCAGTTATTGTTTTCTGAGTAAGCCTCAGTTTCCTTATCTGTAAAACCTGATAAGAAGCTCTACCTCATTCAGTTACGAGTACTGAGATGGTGTATATCAACCACTTAATTCCCCGTGTGCTCAATAAATGACAGCGGTACATCACTAATGCATCTCCAGCTGCAGGGAAATGACTATTAAGTTCATTTGACACATCAAATTGACAGAATAGCACATGCCTATTAATATTGATGTTTATAAAGAATAGGAAATTATACATAGTATTATTATCTTAGAATGTTAAGTTAATAAAATATATCCAACTGCATAAAGAGGGTGATTTCTAATATTTAAATGAAAAAAACAAGGAAGGAAGAGCAAATGTAGGAAACTGAGTCTAGAAAAATGTCCTGGAATGAAATATATCAAAATGTTAGCAAGAGTTATTTGTGTTGGGATGAAGGTTATTTTCCTCCTATATACTTGAAAATTTAATGAAAAGAAGATTCATTTCTAAAATGACAGTGTGAGTTCCGCAGATCTGCTCCCCATAGAACAACCATGACTGATGAAAATGATAGAGAACCATTTAAAGTCTCTGCAAATATTCCTGGAGGCATCAAGCTAATAAAAAAAAATATTCAGGAAAATCTATTAGATCTCAGTAATACAGCAAGAGTCTGTGGGGCTTGAGCATAACTTGCTCCTACCCTCCTCTGCCGCAGTTCAATGTGATGGAAGCTTTAGTGTGGGACAATGTAGCCAATAATACACACTTCTTGCTTCCTTTCTCCTTATCCGCCATGTCTCTCTTGATGGTGTTGGTATCTCAAGCGGGGGTAGGACCATAGAATTTCTCCTCCCCATCAGCTTGGTGCTACAGAGGCTGTATTCTAGGTGAGTACAGCTAAGAGGATGGGGGGAGGGGGCTACCTCTACACACTCCCCTCTCAAGATGTTCCAGGTATCGCAGGCCAAATGGGGTCCCCAATTTGTCTCACTTAAGTTCAGTTGTGGGGCAGAGATTCCACTCTGGGAGAGCTGATGGGCTGAAAAGTTGAGAAGTTGAAATGCTACTGCTCCTGTCAAGTGACCTGCTCATAAAGCAGACTGTAACTCCAGCTCTGGGGTAGATGCTCGGAGATTTTGCCCAAGGAGGTGAGAGCTGGATCATAATAATAAAGATCTCCCAAAGCTCTCCCTAAGGAAATGATTTTCTGTAGAATAAACAGTGGGGAAGTTCGGCCTAATGGCATGCTTGTAAACCATGGAGATTTTGGTGGTAAGATCCAAGAGTGGGTTGGTAAGTCCATGATATTAACAGACTAAATCCTCAGCTACCTAGTTCAGAGAGAAGCCAAAGAAAAAGACAACTAAGAGGAGCTCTCCTGGGTTCCAGAAAAAGCCTCAAAGCCTGGCCAAAATGTACTGCTTCAAAGACATCTGAATGTATTCAGACCAGACTGCAGAGCAGTTTATGACCCAGAGAATTGTTGAAAACAATAGGGCAATCAGAGAGCAGTGTATGGAAGCCAACAGCTGGCTGTGATACCAGAAGATGCAATAGCTTAATCTAAGTCAGGAAAAAAGGCAGTCAAAGACCTTGCTAAGACTACTGTCCTAGTAGGAATTATGATCAAGGTTGTACCCTCTGAGAAGCCAAGAGCAGAGATTTCATACTGGGGGGATACAGATTTCTCTCAACTGGACCACTAAACAAATAAATGAGCAAAAAACTACAACATTAAGCCTGGTAGCAGGCGGGTGAAGGGTGCTGTAACCAGAGCTGTGAAATATAATTTCAAAAAATGTCCAATTTTTGACAAAAACCTTTGAGAAATGCAAAAAACTGGAAAACAAAGCAAAAGAAACTGCCTGTAAGAAAGCTCAGATGTCAGACTTAACAGACAAAAATTTCAAAGCAGCTATTATAAACATTCTCAAGAACTAAAGGAAATCATGATCAAAGAAAAAATATGTCAATGTTTCATCAAGTAAAGAATATCAATAAAAAGACAGACATTCTAAAAAGGATGGAATAGGAATTCAAATGGAATTTCCAATGGAAATTCAGAGTATGATAGCTGAAATGAAAAATTCACATAAGGGGCTCAATAGTAGATTCGAACTGGCAGAAAAAAGAATCAACAAACTTGAGGATATGTTGATAGAGATCATACAATCTGAAGAACAGACAAAAAAGTGAAGAAAAATGAACACCCTCAGGAGAACCACTAAGCTCACTCATGGTCAGGAGTGTCACAATGAAAGGAAACAGAAAAGTTAGAGAAAATGAGCAAAGGAAACTACCTAAAATCTGATGAAAAACATAAACCTCTATGCCTAAAAAGCTCAAAGAATTCCCAATAAGATAAACAAAGAGAGAGCCACACTTAGACATATTATAGAGAAAATGATGAAAGCCAAAGATGAAGACAGAATCTAAAAAGTTAAGAGGGAAACAACCCATCACATGTGACAGAAAAATATCAAGAGATGATTTCTTATTATCAACAGTGCAGGTGAGAAGCAGTACGATGATACTAAAGTTTCTGGAAAAATAAAAATTACAAGAATCTTCTATCTGGCAACACTATTTTTAAAAAGTGAGGGCAATATAATGACATTCCAAGGCTAACAAAACCTAAAAAATTACTGCTGGCAGACCTGCCTTACAAGAAATACTAATGGAAGTTCCTCAGCTAAAAGCAGTGACTCCAGACAGTAAGTAATTCAACCCACATGAAAAAACAGAAGTCTAGTAAAGGTAATTGTGTAGATAATTATAAAAGACAGTAAAAATTACATATTTCCTCCACTTTCTTCTTTTAATTGACCTAAAAAGCAATCACATAAAAATGCATGTAATTGTTATTGGCTTACAGCGTATTTACAATTACAGCAGGAAGAAGGTGGCTAGGAACAAAGGTGTGTTAGAGTAAGAGAATGACACCAGATAAATGAATCCACAGAAGCAAATGAAGAGATCAAGAAATAGGAAATAAGAGACTTTAACAAATTATATAAATATATTAGCTCTACTTTCTTTTCTTAGCTTCTTTAGCAGCCATAAAATAACATAAAGGAACAAGTATAAAAATGTGTTGTTGCAACATGTATAGATGGTTGGTAATAATAGCACAAAATGGAGGAGAAGGAAAGGAGCAGCCCAGAGTAAAATAATTTTGTTTCTCATTTGAATGAAGTTAGTATGAATATGAAGTGGATTCTAATAGTTTAGGTACATATGGTAAGTCCTAAAGTAACCACTGAGAAATAACTAAAGAAATAGTGAAGATACTATTACAAAATGAGTAAATCATTTTGACTTGGGGTAGGCAAAGCTGTCTTGGGCACCAGACGCATAGGCAACAAAAGAAAAAATTGACAAATTGGTCTTCACCAAGATTAAAACTTTTGTTTCTTAGAGGGTACCATCAAGTATGTCAAAAGACAACCCACACAGTGCCAAAAAAATATTGCATTAAAAAAATATTGCATGGACTCATATTTAGAATATATGAATAACTCTTACAACTAAATAAGACAACTAATCCAATAAAAAATGGTCAAAGGAATTGAATAGGCATTTCTCCAAAGAAAATATGCAAATAGCCAATAAGCACATCAAAAGATGTTCAAGATCATTAGCCACTGGGGAAATGCAGGGTATAGGCAAAACCATAAGGAGCTACCACTTCATACCTACTAGGATGGATTTAATTAAAAAGTCAGGTAATAATTAATGATGATGAGGATGTGAAGAAATTAGAACACTCATCCATTGCCACCAGGGATGGAAAATGATGGAAAATAGTCCAGTTCCTCAAAAGGTCAAACACAGAGTTACCATGTCACTCAGCAATTCCACTCTTAGAGAGAATTCCTCCTCAGAGAAATGCAAACATGTGTCCTCACAAAAACTTCTCTGTGACTCTCCTGAGCGGCATTATTCATAATTGTCACAAAGTCGAAACAACCCCAAATCCGTCATCTAATAAATGATAAAATGTGCATCCATATATATATGTACGCATGCCTGTATGTTATATATATATATATGTGTGTGTGTGTGTGTGTGTGTGTGTATGTATATATACATACATATATATATACACACATATGTACATATGTGTGTATATATATGACTGATTCCATTTATGTGAAATGTCCACAAGAAGCAAATCTACTGAGATAGGAAGTAGGTTAATGGTTACCAAAATGAGGAGTCACTGTTAATGTCTATGGGGTTTCCTTTGGGGTATGAAGGTGTTCTAAATTTTATTGTGGTGATGGTTGTGCAACTCTGGAGATACTAAAAACTATTGGATTGTACCCTTTAAATGGGTGGACAGTATGGTATGTGAATCACATATCAATAAAGCTGTTATAGTTAAACACACACATAAAGTGTATTGAATAAATATAGCCCTTATGACAAAATGTACCCAAATGCACAAACACATAGTATCTTCTCTGTAGATAGACACTATTTCATAAGGTTCTTCTAATATTTAATACCATAATTCTATGAGAATATTAAACAGATAAAAATATTTTTATAATGATAAATTGAATATAATCAGGTAGCAAATTATGAAGAAACCTTAATAATGAGAAGGAAGGGGCACCTGGGTGGCTCAGTGGGTTAAAGCCTCTACCTTCGGCTCAGGTCATGATCCCAGGGTGCTGGGATCGAGCCTCACATCTGGCTCTGCTCAGCGGGGAGCCTGCTTCCTCCTCTCTTTCTGCCTGCCTCCCTGCCTACTTGTGATCTCTGTCTGTCAAATAAATAAATCAAATCTTAAAGAAAAAAAAGAATGAGAAGGAAGTGGTGAGATCTAGGTTTTGCCATGTTTGGGAAAATACCATTCTGGGGAAGATAAAACTTGATAGAATGCTTAAGGGATGGGATAGTTTATTAAGTAACAAATCTGCCATGGATAAACGTGTTTTGCTTTAAAGGGGCCCTTTTTCTTAAGGAGCTGCTATTTTGTCAGGCACTGGTCAAGGTGGTTCACATACATTAATTCTCACACAACAAATTCTACCAATGAGAATGGGAGAGCTTTGTAAAAAGGTAACTTTGTCACCTTTCACATAGCTAGGATATGGTGGAATAAAGACAGGAATGCTCATTGCATCACTCTCTGTTAATTATCGTGATTTAAAACTCTGTGTGATACTTCAAACTTTATTAAAATGCTTTTTGCACATCACTCAATTCAAAGTGAAGAGGGGAGAATTGAAATTCGAGAAGTCATGAATTCATGAATAAATCCTAAAGGTCCCAAGGAAAAGTTCCAAGGTTCTTCAAATATTAAGCCTTAAAATGTAGCACCTTAGGTCCCATTAACAACTTTTCCAAGTGAAAGTAATGGATTTTTTAGTTCTTCCTGGTTAGTATCACTAAACATTTTTATTGCTCATTCAATTCTTTATAAAAAATGATTTCTTGAGGCCAGTCAATGTAAAAATCTTGGTCATATTTATGAAAAATCTTAAGGGATTGCTTCTCTCTTAGACTGGAATGTATAACATATCATGAGTAGTTTCTCAGCTAAATACATTATAGCAATGTCCCTTCTGTAAATGAAATGTCTTAATAGAAGCAGTTTTCCAACACTGCACTAACACTTATGCTCTAGGTTAGATATTAAAGGAAGAAAACATCAGGCTAACGAAGATTTTTTTAAATTATTTAATTGTTTATTTTTGTGCAGAAAAGTGATTGTTTTTACCCAATGGAGAAGCAAACTGGCAACAGAATTTTGGTAGGATTTGTGTGATTCCAATTGTAAGTTAGGTCCCAAAGTAATAGATATATTGGTCATTACCTCCTGCTTGTATGAGCCCCTTAGAATTCCTTCCAGTGCAACTCCTGATGAGGTCATCCCTTTGCAAACATCATTTCACCAGCATGTGGTACTGGGATACCTTGGGTTTTATTCAGATATTTTCAGATTTGGACAGGACCATGCTGATTAGAGGTGAGAGAAAGGGTATGCTCCAATTAGAATTGCCAAGAATTGCTTAAATATACTAGAACTTTATCTTTAGGGATTAATTAATGTGTTACAAATTTATAGAGTTGGATCCATTCACTCTTGCGGAACTCCAAACATTTCCCAGATAGGCCAAATGTCCAACATGTCTTTGAGAACAGACATGGAGGTTACATGACAGCTGTTTATGTCTTCTGACATAAGAGGGAGATCTTTTGGCTTTGCAATTTGGCAATGATATATACTCTTTGGCCAGCAGAGCAGATCTATTGTGGATTAAGATGAAAGGTAGAAAGAGTGAAAGGTAGATCATAGGAAGCAGTCATAGGGTGATGATACATCAGAGCAGAAAATGCTTATTTAGATAAATGAGACACATTAATGAATCAAACATCATTTGTGGGAATCTCCAACCAAAAAGGATTTTAAACTCTAAGATAGATTGAGATAAAAGCACATGTGGCTTTTAAAAAAATGCATAGTGGGGCGCCTGGGTGGCTCAGTTGGTTGAGCGGCTGCCTTCGGCTCAGGTCATGATCCCAGCGTGCTGGTATCGAGTCCCACACCGGGCTCCTTGCTTGGCAGGGAGCCTGCTTCTCCCTCTGCCTCTGCCTGCCTCTCTGTCTGCCTGTGCTCACTCTCTCTCTAACAAATAAATAAAATCTTTAAAAAAAAAATGCATAGTCACATAATTACAGCCCAGAACATCTTACTTAAAAAAATATTAGCTAAGAAGGAGGACATTAATAAAATCCCTCCCACACCAAAATAAATGCTATAGAAAAGCTTAAGATGTTCCTGAGTTTCAGTTTTTTACCTATAAAAATCACAGCAAATATACCTGCCAGTTTGAACAGTGACCTCTAAGACTTTTTTCCAAATTAGTTTCTATGATTCTAAATAAGATATACTTATCCTAAGTTCAAGGTGTCACATATAGCAGGAGTCTACGAATTCTAATAAGTAACAAAGAGGCTTCAGTTGCAAAGAAATGAATCTCTAAGGGTGAACTGACATGCAATCTGACAGACACACGTGTGTGGTGGGGGGAAACCTTCCTACAACCCTTAAATCATACTGCCATTTTCCAAAGCAAATTCTAATACAGAATTCACAAGCTTAGATGAACATAAGAATCTGGGAAGCTTTAAACAATCCTGATATCCAGGCACATCTCAGATCAATTAAATCAGGATCTCTGGTGATGGGATGTGCCCTTGAATATTTTTTAGCACTCCTGAGGGAGTTCTATTGTGAGTCATGAGTACCACTGCCTCGTGCCTTCATATTGCAGAAAACTGAGACCCTCATAAGCTGAACATCTGAGTTTAGCTCAAGGAGTCCACGATGAAGCCAAGACAAGAGATTCTGTCTCCCAACTCTTCATCCTTTTATCGCCACTACACCCCATCTTTCTGTCTCTCCTCACTTCACGTGGTCGCCTTCCACTGGCCTGCCTGTGGTCTTATTTTCAGATCCCCCGTTCAGCACCTGTACACACTGTGTATCAAAGCTGTGAACAGACTCTCCCCGGGTAATTTTTGCATATCCCTTTCCTTCTTACAAGTGTTAATTTTCTAGGCTTGTTTACAAGTGACCCAAGTTCTTTCATCTTATTGATGAGAAAACTGAAGACCAGAGGTGACTAGCCTATGGTCATTTAATCCAGCAAAGAGCAGAGTCCAGAACTGAAATTGCTTAACATTTCATTCAAATTCATTCCAGTCTTCCAAGACTCCACCTTTGATGACGGGAGGGTCTTGAAGGAAACATTGGTACCCTTCGTCAAGAAGCTAACACATTTGTCCCAAGAGTAGAGAAGCTGAACGAGGACCAGGCAGGGGTTGCATTTAAAGTAACCATCTTTTTAGGTCAGAGGAGAGCCCAAGATGCTGCTGCAGCTCAACACATTAGTGCATACTGGCTCAGCTGGTGAGGGCGAGCAGCTCTGCCCACAGTTTCTTCTGTGTGGGTTTCAGCTCCACCTTACAGGCTCTGGTTTGTCCTTGCTTCCCCTTGTATCTATTTTCCCTTCTTAACTGCTTGTCTTCTGGGTTTCAGGTTCCAGCATGAGACACAGAAACAACAATAGCATCAAGTAGACTATGTAACTGTCTCTGGCAATTGCATAAATTTCAAGTCCCTATAAGGAGCGCCTTTAAAAATAAACAGACACACACACACACACACACACACACACACACACACACGGCCCTGTGGTTATCAAGTTTGCACTTTCCAGTTTACTCAAATCTAATAATACTCAAACTTTCCAATAACATTTTTCCAATACCCTTTTGACCATTTTTCTGATTTGCCATGCCTTTGATTTCCATGATTTTTCCATCAAGGAAAAAGGATGTTTATTGCTAATGTTCTCATTTGTGCTGCTGTTGAAAAACAAAATAACTTCCCCTTTAAAGACATAATTTTTTTTAATTTCAGTATATATGTAAGACTAAATAAATGCAGCCTCATTCCATATGTAAAGTTTTATAATCTGCACAATTTTTACTTCAAGGTATAAAAATGTTACATTAAAGCATGATTTTTAATATCCACATAATATTTTATATCATGGATATAACAAGTTTATCTCCTATCATGGGATATTTGATTACAAGTAATGGTTCAGCAAAGCCTCCTTGTTCATCAGTCTCTTTTCCCATAATTTTATTTTTTTATTTTTATTTTTTTTAAGATTTTATTTATTTGACAGAGTGACAGAGATCACAAGTAGGCAGAGAGGCAGGCAGAGAGAGGGGGAAGCAGGCTCCCCGCTGAGCAGAGAGCCGGATTCAGGGCTCAATCCCAGAACCCTGGGATCATGACCTGAGCCGAAGGCAGAGGCTTTAACCCACTGAGCCACCCAGGTGCCCCTCCCATAATTTTAATAATCATCTTAGGATCACAATTTTTTAAAGTGAAGGTAATTAAAATAAATGTGCATTTAAAAACTTTTGGTACATATTTTCTGCTTTTTCTTAGAAAGGGCATACCAATTATATTTTTGTCAATAATCTTTTTTATTTAGCCAAGTGGATAAGCCCAAATTATACACTATTGTTATTTTAATTTGCATTTCCTCAAACTTACAGTTTCAAGGACAGTTAATATTTTTATACCTTCAGCTAACTTGTACTTTAATGAAAGGTGCACTAGTTTTCATTAAACTTTATCAGCTTTCTTTTATATACAAGTAAATAGTGAGAGCAAACATTTTCAGAAGAATAAAAAAGAGCATAATTTTGAAGTGAAGAGAAGCCCAAAGAATAGGAAAATATTGCTAATAAACACTTATGCTTCCCCCCACCCAAAATTACGGTGGACAAGGAGGAATGAGATTTGCCTAAAGTGGGGATTAAGTTGCTCTGGGTATCAAATGGAGAGTAAGACTGCACTAACAGGGTGCCTGGGTGGCTCAGTGGGTTAAAGCTGCTGCCTTCAGCTCGGGTCATGATTCCAGGATCGTGGGATTGAGCCCCGCATCTGGCTCTCTGCTCTGCGGACAGCCTGCTTCCTCCTCTCTCTCTCTGCCTCTCTGCCTACTTGTGATCTCTGTCTGTCAAATAAATAAATAAAATCTTAAAAAAAAAAAAAAAGACTGCACTAACAGCTTCAGCTGGAACTCTGCAAGTGTTAGACATTATAATTGACAAGGCACTAAGCCCAACATTATACATCCAAGACTGATAGAGGATGTTACAGTAGAAACTGGAGAAGTCAGTCAATATTTTCACAACTTTGTTGAGCTCAAAATGAGATCCCTGAAGACAAAGATGATGATTAACATAACCCCATTATGATAAAAAGGGAGAAGGGCTGGCAAATTACTCAGAAATTATGCGTCAGTCTATTCTGATCTCATTTGGGAGAGAAACTGTACGAGCCTTTTGAGCGATCCAGTAAAGCTCTACTTAGCAAGTCTGTGGTTTGATGGAGACCAGCCCCATGCTCTCCTTCCTCGGCTCATCAGAATTCTTTGTGGCTATCATGCCTTTGAAGGTGCTAAGCTATTTTCAGAAAAGAGGAAGCACAGAGTGTGTGTTCTTATTGCTCTGAGTGGAGCTCAACTTGTCTGTGCGGGTTTGGAGCGGATACTGTCTACTGAGAGGAGACTTCACTTGTAATCATGTACAAGCTGCAAAGGACTTGGGTTCTTCAGAAGTGGTTTGTATGAGAAAATTCTTTTCGATTCTCTAAAATTCTGGTGAGAAAACTCTTGCAGCCAAAGGAATTGCCCTTCTATAAAAAAAAGAACTTGAGAATATGGCAGTTTTGAGAAGAGTGGGCTAA
Source organism: Taxidea taxus jeffersonii (assembly GCA_003697995.1). Taxonomy (NCBI): domain Eukaryota; kingdom Metazoa; phylum Chordata; class Mammalia; order Carnivora; family Mustelidae; genus Taxidea; species Taxidea taxus. Next base: position 30,058 of record ML100626.1, read on the forward strand.
TTCAGCAGATGGGCAAGTGGTTTGTGGGCAGCCTAACCTACAGTTTCTCCAATATCTCTGGGGACTGCTGAGAGGCAGAATAGCCTTGAGACTTGATTATTGCTGAAACTTCAAAGCGGGGGAAGGAAAACACAAGAGGGGAGGATTTAAATAGCAGAAGAGAGACAACATATAGCAATAACTCTCACAGGAAGGCTTCCAAGAACAGTGATCGCCTACCCACTCTTCACTCTCAAGTCTGAGACTTTCTTACATCTGAGGTCCCCTGGCCACACAAAACTGGGCCGAAAATTTCCGAACAATTAGTTGCTTGACATTTCTTTTCTGATGTGCAAGGAAATAGCCAGACAACAACCTATCATTTACTTCTTTAAACCTGGCTAGAAAAAAAGGTGTGCAATACATGTCATTAACTCTCAAGTATGCAAGTCAACAGAGGGAAGACCTTTTATGTAAAAGAAAATAATTTTGATAATCTGAAGATAGTGGGTACACCTCCACTGTTCCATGGACCTAGGCTCAGCCAATCTAGCAGATCTCTCAGAAACAAACAAAACAAAACAAAAACACTTTTTAAAGACTGAAGTCACTATCACTATCTGGGAATTGATCTGGATTGCATCTATGGTAGATTTTCTGTCCTAGTTGAGATATAATTTCCCGTAATCCAAAAGTAGGAGTTGTGAAACTGAAAAGCTATAAAACCTTTACAAGTCCTTTGAATAATCCATCCTGCCTGGGGAAGTGTTTCCTGCCTTTGGTTGAACCTCTGAAACATTGATCAGGGCATCCTTGGACACAGGGTAGACAAGACCCTAAGTTGCACCTACATGTCCAGATGGCTGCCCCAAACTTATATTTATTTTCAGAAACTAGGGATAATATGGTTCCATTTTATGGAGCCACAATCCCACTTGTGGGAGATCACTGAGATCAAATGTACTGGCCCAGAACAAGCTTTGGCTAGCCTCTGGGAAGAACATGTCTTTTCTTTGCTAGTTGAGTATGTTTCCAAGATAATTCCTTAGTTCAAATGGGGTCATTCAACCATAACTCTTCAAGGTAGTTTCTTTTAGTAACCCAAATTTACCTTTTACCTGGATATGCCCAGCTCCTAGTTCCTTAGATAGTTTAAATATTGTATAGTGGATAAAATAAAGAAATTATGGTCACTGTGCACAATCTTACATCAACACCCTTTGTTAGAGAGTCATGATAGTCAAGAGGTGACATAGTAGGTGAGAAATGGGAGAAGAGAATTTCTCAGGATTGCTATACTCCCCAGTAAATCAATAATGAAAGACTTTACAGTCAATTCAGAAGCAGAAAAGAATAGTTCCACAAGTAAGAATGTTTCTGCAATTAGGCAAAGCCGGCAACTGTGCATGTTTAATTACCACAAATATTCTACCATCTCAGCATAGAGAATTGGTTTTCCTATCTTCATACTTTCACATGACATCTCTTTGTATGCTATGTCTTAAACTAAACATTTTCTCATTAGATTGCCATGTGTTTCTTACAACACAACTGAATTATAACCAATTTGAGGGCAAGCACAAGTTCTCACAGAGCCTGTTCTCTGCAAATGACAAACTTTCACTAAAAAATGTTTGCTATCTCACTGTTACAATTTTATGGATATTGAATGGCTCACCCTGTTCTGGCACACATTTGAATATTTTCCATCTTAAACACATTTTCCATCCCAAACACCAGTTACACCACTTGATTTCCTAACAACAAGGACTTCATTTCTTTAGGTTTGGAAGCTTCTTGATCTTTAACCATGAGCCTTGAAAAATGCAAATTACACCTGGACAGAGTGAACTCAAGGTCTCCTCCTATGGCAGTGTGTGTCTGCTCTCTCAAGGTATCTCTCTTTTTCAACTCCTTGCTTTCTAGTACCTTCTTTATCTACTACCTGGAAAAGGGATGCAGAAGATAATATAGATATTTTATTTTCCCTTGAATGCAACTTAAAATTCATTGCCAGTTTGTATGAGTCTGTTAAGTCAAATAATTAATTTTAACTCTCCTTGACATTTTTGACTTGTAACTTTGACAGAGGCACGTACCTGTTACTTAAAAACCAAATTCTACTTGGCCTTGTCTAAGTCCAGTGTCATTTCACTTAGGCCCAGGGTTGCTTATTTGCCTCGCTAGCTTACATAGTGAGTAGCCGAAACTTTCTTTCCCTAAAGGCGTCACCACTTGAAAAAACTTGGTGTTCCTTTTTGGTATTTGGGGGTTGGGGGAGAAGCATTAATTTTTATGAAACAAGGAAGAACAAAAGATTCAACAAAGTGGTTATGGTCTATGTCCCCTGTTATGTATAAATATTCAGTCTTTGAAAGAAAAGAGAAAATTTCACAGTTTTAAAAAAATTTAGCTCCAACTGTCGTAATCCACAAGGGAAATGTCAGGATTGCAACAGATGAGGAGACCTGTTTCTAATTGAGAAAACCCTGCCCTCATCACCAGCCCTGCTGTCTGCAGATTAAGCCTTTAAAGTTTGGGGAAATTCACTCCCTCGCTCCTCACTTCTTTTTATGAAGTCTTTAAATGTTCTCCACTCCTTTCTGGCTCTTTCAAGAATAATTAGTACCCTCATCAATTTCCCTGCCCTTGCCCATTTGACAAACAAGTGCCATTTGAGTGAAATGTTTGCATTCTTCACTGAGCAGAATTTGGGGGCAGTTTCTAATTCTATAGATTTCAGAGCAGTGATGCTCCCAAGGGAGTCATAAATGAAGCTGTTGTAATTTAAGCAGTTTTTTGACAACCAACAGTGTTGTGTTACATCTTTGAATTGGCCTTTCATTTCAGTGATTAACAGGTGTGGTGCAGGAAGCCTTTGGTTTCAACTCTGCCTAATTCAACAGCCTGTTCCTACTTTGCTACTAGGTCTAGGAAAAAATCTCAGGCTTCCAGCAGGGTGACTCAACTTCTGTATTTAGATTATTTCAGGAATAATTCAGCTAGAAAAATCAACTCATAGAACCAAGCAGGCACAACCTCTTGGCCCTTTGTTTTTGCAATTGTGTAAGTAAAATAACTTCTTTCCAGCTATGTGTCTCAATTAAAAAATCTTTTTCTATCAGAACAACATAATAAATTATAATTGTTAGTCAATAAGACCATCGTGAATCATGAGTCTAAGGATAAGCCATTTTCCTGGATTTCTTCCCCTTTTTTCCTCCAAGTGCCTGCATTTAGGCAATATCATTCCAGATACTTCCTATTTTGAATGATGATCAGAAAGGAGTATAAGGATCTAACAATAATAATTCACATTACTGTTTGTTTTCCATAACAACCATTGGTTGGGGGGTTAACAGAGAGTCTGTGAGGGGATAAGACAACTCCTAATAGTATCGATGTCACTCATCAACAATGTATGAAGTGTCTCCTGTCTGTGGAGTATTTCAGTTGGCTCTGGGTGAATTACCCATTGTTTTTGCCTTTTTGAGAATGAAATATGAAAGAAAGTGTAGTACAAACAGATAAATGGGTCAGGAAATTACAAATAAAGGGAATGGGATTTTGGAGCTGAAACTGTCAGGAAAGGGTTTTTGACTTTGAAGAAAATGAAAGGAAAGTCATTGAAGACAAGGGAACAGAGGCAAGAAGGATCAAGTCTGTACAGCAAACATTTAAGGCTGAGTTAGCGGCCCTGGCTGAGAAGTAGGACATCATTCAAGTGGCTCTGGAATCAGTTATTCTCTGGTTAGGAACAATGGAATTCACAGCGAGAGAGAAACTCTAGTTTCTTAATCAGAGGCCTGATGCTAAGAAGGCTTTCAAGTCCATCATTAAGGCAATGTGGTTTACACTCGATGGTATCAGTCTCAGCTCTCTTATGGAAGAGCAATTGGAGATACACAATCAAGTATTAATAAGAATATGAATAGTCAAGGAAGTGCTGAAAATATACTAATTTTGGTTCATTATCCTGGAATTGACATTAATTAAGATAGACTGAAATTAATGAATTAGCTTGAGTTCTAAGTAACTTCAGATATTATTTCCAAAGTCGCTCCAGCTACCCATGTTTCCAAATGATTCACTTTAAATAATTAGGAGGCAAAATTATTACCCGAGATGTGATTGGATCCAGACATCTAAGACAGGAAACCTACAGAGCAACTTATTAACATATTCCTTATCGAGACACTTAAGACCCTGGAAAAATGAGGGCTTCTTATTCACAAGTTTATGGATTTCACTGGAATCAAGGATGACCTTGTAATCCCTTCAGTCAGTCTTCAGAGACATCTCACCAACAATATAAGTGTTGGAAAGGAGAGTTGTCATTATAAGATCTGGACTTAGAGCTGGGATTTATGATCAGTACAGTATTCATGATATGCATTGCAGTGTGAATTAGGCTTTGATAAAGTTTGACATTCACTGGAGGATATTTTAAAGGCAAAACTTAGCTTTAGTTTTAGTCAATTGTTTCTTCGTTATCGAAAACAGAAGAAAGCATTTATCAAGGCATCAATCAAAGTTTCAGATATCTCAGAATGTAAAATTATTTAAGGGGACTCAAGGGAGTTGTTGCAAACTGTCTACCTAAAATGACTTCAATGTTATTTTTAATTTTAATGTGAATACTAAAGTTATCTGATTATGGCAACTTTGTGTTATACTTACACAAGAACAGATTCATGACCCTGCTTTCAAGCTGAGTTTAAACCTTAGAGAGACTCCAAAGTATAAATAAAACATTGTAATCAATACCACCCTTTTGACAAAACTCTGGGAAATAAATTAGAAATTCCATTCTTCTAAGATGAAACATAAACTAACAAGATTTTCTAAATGTAGTTTACATGATGTATTTTGGCTGCATCTTTGGTGTTGTTTTCAGAACACAGAAATTATAACTATAGCATTCTGAATTAAGAACACTGAATACTTTGAAACCACTAGGCATACTTCCATGGGCTACTACTACCTTTTATGCATTACTTTCATGTTGATTCATTCCTTTACAAATATTTATTTAGTACCTATTATGCATCAAAGACCATGATAGAGGCTAGAACACAAAAAGAAATGGAAGGGAAATCTAATTTTGCAACTATCCATTCTCCCATTATCTCAAGGCATTCCTTCCAAGATTTTAGAGTGTTTGGCTTGTGATTTGTTTGTTTGTTTTCCCACATAATCCAAAGAAAGTTTCAGTTGAATGTATGGATGATTAATCTAGGTTGATTATTAGCAGAAAGTTAGAAATAACCAATACATCTCCCTATCCTTTTAAGATTGGTGTTGCAAATAGGATGCTTTAGTGAATTATTGATCTTTGAGGGGGTAAAGGTCTTAAAAATAGTTCCTAATTCAAGAAAAAGATTGTACCAGACCACAAGATGTCATAAAAGAAAGTATAGAGCTTATAAAGAAAATGAAGGAGCTGAAGGTAAGCCAATGTTTATCTTGATTCCAGGAATCAAAAGGAAAAAGACAAAGAATGCAAATAAGGATACGCATGTGGCCAACTTTGAAGCCACTCATCTTTTAAGAGCTTATAAAATCCTATAGAGAAATGATGTGAGCATATGTGTGAATTAATCATGTTAGAATCTTTGTCAGCCACACTGCATGTGGACAGAGAAGCCAATCCAAATGAAGGCGACAAAGGAGAAGGGAAGCCAGTATTGCCAAAATTCCCCCATGTGGTTAGCAAGGCATGGATATCACCTTTTATGACAAACGTGGATATGTTGTAAATACTATCGACCAAGTATGGAAGACAAAAATGAACCAACAGAAGTACTTACAATGATCCTCACCATGGCTGCCTATGAAAATCGCAGACGTGTGAAGCTCAGATGACAAATGAAGACAAGCAAGATAGGAAATGTGGCCCTGGGGGAAACAGCAAACATTATGTTTATCTGTAGGATGATAGGTTTTCAGGCTGCGAAACATGTGGGCAAAACATCTGAAAGCTTAAAGTGCAGGTCTGGACAGGAGGAGTAGTAAGGTTGGCTTAGACGGGTAGATCTGGGAATGATCTGCAAAGGAGGCTGTTATGGCTGGGAGAGTCCAGGGGTCTGCCAGCGAGAGGGAGGTCTGGGCGCCATGTAATCCAGGCGCAGAGCCAAGTTGGAGCAGGTCCCAGAAACAGACAGAGGAAGGCTGAGGTGGGAGTGCAGAGGGTACCTAACTGGCGTCTGGAGTTTCAAGATTCTCTATCTATACTAATCCTGCCTCTCTCTATAGTTAGAGGGTTTGTAATTCAGAAGCTTAAAACTAGCAAAGTAAAAAAAAAAAAAAAAAAAAATCTAAAAGCAAAAAGAAGAAAAATGTTTGCAAAAATGGAGATAAGCAAATATAATGGTGATGTTGTCATGAAGCAAACACAACGAGGATGGGCAAATGGAATGACCACTACATACATACATTTAGGGGACTTCACTTTTTTTTTTTTTTTTTTTTTTTTGTAATTTGCTTACAACGCCTTACTGTGCCACTTTAAACGTGTGTTTGATTCTGGTTTTAGTTGTACTTGTTTTCGCTGACATTATGGTTTGGTATCATGGATCAGTACTTGAGAATCGAATTCCACCACTCTGTGCAGAGCACCTTGCTGCTTTCCTGGTAGTGCAGATTACTGCGAGGGGTTGGGAGTCTGGCTGAGATAAAGAAACACTGAACAGGGGTCAGAAATATGTATAGCAGAGGACTAAACTGTGAGTTACAAGTCAGTTGCAGTTACAGAGCTGCACAAGGGGCAGGACCCGCAGGCTACAGAAATACAGGGAGGGTCCAAGGAGGAGGAATCTGAGCTAGGTTTTGAAAGATGGGTAGGGTTTGACCACACAGAAAAGGAGAAAGGCATTATTGGTATGAAAAATGGCACAAAGATGGGATCAAAAATGGCCTATTTGTGGTTTGGCATGGTAACCAGGCTCTCAAACATAAACAAGGTATGTTTGAAAGTTGTGGTAACTAACGTTATCTAGAGGAAGGAGAACTTGGAGAGCTGGGATGAGGGGTCCAGATTTTAAGCCTTTGTACTCGGAGGGTGAGGTCGGATTGAGGCTGTTAAGGTTCCTGATTCACAGGACCCATGCAGCCTAGAAGAGGTGAAAGGGGGGCAGGCGTCCCTTCCCACACTGCAGCTGATGACGAGCCAGCTGTGTCCAAACTCCATTCACTGCAGTGGAAATGTTCCTCTGCACCAGCAACTAACAGCTGGTCCCAGCGCTGACCACCAACCTGTGCCTCCTCCTATCCTCCAAAAGGCTGTTGGCCGCACTTCTAACACTCAAACCAAAGCCTGTGCTTAAGACTTGGCAATTGTAGAGTCTGTAGTACAAGAGAGCTAGAAATTTAGTTCTTAGCACAGACTGCTGCACAGGGTAAATGGCAAAAAATGGACCACGTGGATTCTTCTTTCACTGAAGCCCGCACACCCTAATTTCTCCACCCCACCTCGGATTTTCTTTCCATGATTTAAATGCTGTTACATTATTTATTTTTTAAGACCGCTTCTGGCTACGATCAGCAGGGGTGGTTTAAGGTAGAGAGTGATTCCCTGAGCCCCAGCAGGGCATCACCTGGGAACTTGTTAGAAATCTACATTCCTTGTCCCTACCCCAGGCCTGCTTAATCAGAAATTCTGCAAGTGGGACCCAGCCACCTGTGTTTTAAAGAGCCAGCCCAGTGATTCTTATGCATTATGAAGTAGAGCACCACTTCCCTGCAGGATGCAGTGAAAACGCCTTAGAATATCACTCAGGGCCCTTAAAGGTCTAGTACTAACCTACTTTTCCAGCCAACTTCAGCCTGGCCTGCAGCCCACCCCCCCAGCCCGAGTGCAAGTGTATTGCAGACATCTGCACAATTTTCAGCCTCCTAAGCCTACCAAACTCTACCAAACTCTTTCACAGATGCTGGTGATCACGTCCCTTGGTGGGGTAAACCCCTACTTCTCAAGTTCACACTCAACCTCCCCTGCTTGGCCGGGGCCAGCAATTACTCTCTCCTACAGTCCCAAAGCCCTGGGCTAACCCTGCTAATCATCACAAAGAACTGAAGGCTCTGTTTATGTGTCTGTCTAGGTTAAGGACAAATCTTCTTGCTTTCAACGTTGAATACTTACCCACGTGGGAGAGTCAGGACTCTGAGCTACCTCTCCCAGTTCTGCTGACCAACTGGTGTTCTTGGGCACCTGGCTCAGCCCTCTGCTGCCCTGCCCGGATTATTTCTGCATCTGTAAAATAAGGGGGCAGATTAAATCATCCCCAGGACGGTTAACATTAGAAATCTGCGTTTCTAACCAGCAGCCGGGGAACCGGTATGCACTTTCTAGTTTGAGAAAGACTACCGATGGACTCCCCGCCTACAAACATGAGAAAGCCCCCAGCTGTGTATTTAGGAAATTTTAATCTTCCTTTACTGTTGCCACTAAATTCCTTTGGGACCAGCACTCTGTAGAGTAAGCCAGCCCAGGGTGTCCTCCTGGCTGTCAGCTGAGAACTCACCCGCTGGAAAGGTCTCCTCTCTCGGTCTTGGGAGGCCTAGCAGGGAGCTAATCTGAAAGCTCCTTAAAGTCATCAGAACTTGGAGAAACAGCTGAAGTATGGCCTGGGCAGGAAGTGAGAAATTAAAAAACGAATAAAAAATATGTTGGGCACATTTCTGTTTGTTTAACTAAACGAATTAAAGAAATGATTTCATAAATCAATAATCATATATTCAAATAATCAAAATCATCCCCAGTTAAAGATAAAGTGGCAGAGCCTCTCCAGCCCCAAGAGCTCAGGAGCCAGTCCTCTGCTAGTACGCAGGAATGCGTACGTAGGGACTCTCTGCGTGTTCTTTTTCTTATCAGCAGCGTCTGCCTCCGTGGCAGAGACAGACCACCCACAGCATCCCGAGGCTGCAGTTGGCTACCAGCAATGATTTGGTTAACCTTTGATTAAACATAGGAATGTAAAGCACGGAAAGGTCTGGAGCCTGACACAACCCTTTGACATGGCGCTGTCTGTCATTAATGATCATCCGCCATGAGAGGTTCAGCTTTGAAAACGAAATGAGAAGACTCCAGTCTTCAGCCCTAACCCTGCCCTACTGGCCAGCTGAACCCTGCTGTGTTTGGAGACTTCCTGATTTACGGCTTTGCCTTTTAACTATGTTCAGGCGAATGGGACCTGGGGGGCAGGGTAAAAGAGCCCAGGGATCAAGTGAGTACAAACAAGGCATCTCAACTACCATCAAGGGAAGCGACTTTCTGCTCCGAAAAGTCACCAGGTCAAAAGAGCTTTATTCCCAACTGTTGATTTAATCTTCCTTTCTTTCTCTCTCTCTCTTTTTTTCTTTTTCAAGCTAGGTGTAAGAATTTCCTTGCTGGGACATCGTGCAAGAAGTATTCAGTATCCTTTTTCACTTCCTTTTAAAAACAACAGCAATAATGTTAGAGTTCCCTGGGGTCCCTCCTATGTCTCAAAGGTTCTTTTCCTGTTAACAATACATCAGCGTAGCTGAAGGCTCCACATCTCATTCTGCATAGAGTGTGGTGTTCAGAGCGGGCTGCGATACATGTGGAAATGCTTGTTGAGTGAACAAATGACCGCGTCTGCCTCTTGGTTCCATAGCTGTAGCTTGTCATAAAAGCCAGTTCTAGACAACAATAAAATCACAGGCAGTTGACCCAGGCCTCTTCCTGTTAAAGCTGACATTCTTCTTAGGTTCACTTCTCTCTCTCTTTTTCTTTTTTAAATTATTTTATTTATTTATTTATTTTTTTGGCTCTTGAGTCTATGCCTATCCTTCCTAACTCCCTCTACCCACCCCAGCTTTTTGGCTAATTGGACTTGGGAACCTCTCTCAGCCCTTGGTTTGGGGGACTCCTGGGATTGCAATGTCAAGAGATTCCTACTTTCTGTCTCCACCTTATGGAACCCTTCAGGGAGGCCTATATTTTCCATCTACCCAGGGGAGAAGCGCTAGAACAAACTGTATTTTCTTTGGATCCTTCTCATATACAGAGATGTTTAGCCTAATTCAGTCATTTTTATTCTGCTCACCAATGTGATTACATCATATCACTGCCATACAAAGACTTTTCAAGTGTAATAAAGTCCGTAAAATTTGTTCCAGGTAAAGGAATAGGACATTTACCACTGTAGTTACTACATCAGCATTGCTTTGGGAACTAGGAGGCTATTAAAGATTAAATCGGCCAACCATTATGTTAGGAAATTTTATTTTATTTATCAATAGACATACCATTTACCATGAAACAGACACTGTTTTGGGTACTTCATAAGTATTAACTTATTTAGTTTTCAAAACAATATAAGAGGTAAATACTATGATTAGCTCTATTTCAAAATGAGGTAAGTGAGACACGGGGAGCTAAGTGACTTACCCAAGGTCACACAGGTAATGAATGGCACAGTTGGGATTTGAATCCAGTGGCCAGCCCCAGCTGCCAAACCTGTGCTCAGGGCCATTTTCCTGTGTTGACCGACCACTTACCTCCATCTGGGATTTCTCAAAGAAACTTAAGCTACAGATAGATGATAATTTAATGATATCATTAAATTATCATTAATCATAAAATAGGATAAATAGTTTTATTAATGCTAATGGAGTAATAATAAGAAGATAAAAAAAGATTCTATTATTTGAGGGTATATGATCCGTGTTCTGGTATGTATTATACCAGTTTTGATATTCAGGTTAAAATGAGATTGCTGATATTTTTGCTATAATACAGAAACACTATAACATCAGTATTTCTTTTTTATATTCATATATAAAAATATATCTAACAGAAAATGTGCTATTTTCAAATGCACATTTCAGTGGCCCTAATTACCTTTGCAATGTGTATAACCGTTACTATATCTCTAAAATTTTTCATTATGCCAAACACATACTCTATACCTGTTCTGCAGTAATTCCCTATTACTCCTTCTCTAACTTCTTCTTTTTTTTTTTTTTTAAAGATTTTATTTATTGGTCAGAGAGAGAGAGCACAAGCATGGGGAGCAGAGGCAGAGGGAGAAGCAGGCTCCTTGCTGAAGGGAGCCCAATTCAGGACTCAATCCCAGGATCCTAGGATCATGGCCTAAGCCAAAGGCAGACATTTAACTGACTGAGCCACCCAGGCATCCCTGTAACTTCTAATATACTTTCTGTCTCAGTGAAATTGACCCTTCTAGATATTTCATAGAGGTGGAATCCTTTTGTGTCCTTTTGTGCCTGGTTTATTGCAGTCAGCATATTTTCAAAGTTCATCCACAAGGTAGAAGAACTTTATTCTTTCCGTGACTGAATTAATATTCCATTGTATAGTTATACCATGTTTTGTCTATCCATTCATCTATTGATGCCAGTTGGAATGTTCTGGACACTTTTTGACTATTGTCAGTAAACATCGATGTACATGTTTCTTCTGGAGTCCCTGTTTTTAATTCTTTTGGAATAGCTGAGTCATATTGTGGTTCCATTTAGTTTTTTGAGGAACTGTTAACTGTTTTCAATATCCGATGCTCAATTTACATCCTTATCAGTGACACACATGGGTTCCAGTTTCTCTATATCTTCAGAAACACTGGTTATTTTCTGGGTTTTGTTTGTTTAATAATAGCCATCCTAGTAAGTGTGAAGTGCTATCTCACTAATATCCAGTTTCCTTTTTATTCTGGCAGACTAAAGACTTGAAGGGTCATATGACTAGCTCTAGCTAATAGAGTCTGAGCAGACCTGAGGGATGTCACTTACAGGCCAAGCATAAAAGTGTGTCATTGGGATTTTATGGTGCTCTTCTGCTTTGGCAACCCATGATATGGTGGGTTGTAGATGGGGCAGAAGTGTGGCGCCCAGCCTGTGTCCTTGAGTGACAATGTGGAGGAGAGACCCTCCCTTAGGTGGCCTGTGATGGAGAGGTAGCATGTGTGAAAAATCTTTTGATGTGAGAAGCCATAGGGATTTGGAGGAATGTTTGTTAAAATAGCACAGTTATTTTCAGAGTGTGGTTCCTGGACCAAGAGCATCTGCTTCATCAAGGAACTTACTAGAAATACAAATTCTCAAGTCCCACTCCAGAATACTCTGTCCAAATATTAGAGTGGGGAGACAGCAGTCTATATACTAGATATTCTTACGCAAGATAAAGTCTGAATACTACTGCAGTAGCATAATCTAGCCTATCCTGTCTCATACTCAGTGATTTTTTTTTAACTTGTTGAATAATGAAGTACAGTCTGTGTATAGGAAATGGTAAAAGTAAAACTGTAACTGCACATTTTTCATTATGATCTTCTTTACCATTTCTACTCTACCACCTTACTTAGGGTGCATTGAGTTTGCCTGCAGTATAGGGCATGTGAAGAGGAAGGATGGGAAAGAAGATGGTGAATAAAGTTTTGGGCCACGCCAAGCATGATGCATGCACAATCACTGCTCACTGAGTGAGGATTCTCTTCCACTGGCCTTTAGCTCCTTAACACTTCTCCATTAGACAAATGCAGAAACCCCCTTACTCTCTCTTCTGTGTTCAGTGTTTCTCCACTCTAGTCCCCCTACATTAAGTTTGCATTAACCTTTCCGAAGTTTGGCTTTGATTGCACTATTATTCATTCTAACAGCTTGATTGTGATGTAATTCATCTCTAGGAACTTGGATTTAAGGGAAGGTTTCCACATTACAAGGACTGATAATAATGGTTCACTGTGGCTAAACTGTTTGCACAAAGAATGGACTTTATGCTGAACTCCTGCTTTCTGGAATTTGGGGAGTCTGAAATTTTCATCCATGCTAGGCAGAGTGCCTGGGTGACCAGTCTCCAGTAGAAACCTGAGTCTCTGATGAGCTTTCCTGCTAAATATCTTTCCACATGTGTCATCACAGCATGCAGCTAGAGGAATTATGGATCCTGTGTGACTCCACTGGGAAAGGACTCTTGGAAACTTGTACCTGCTTTCCTCTGCACCTCACCTCATTCACCTTTTGTTTTTGCTGACTTTACTTCATCACCTCGTACTCAACTATAAATCACAACTCTATGCTGAGTCTGTTACATTGTCCTGGTGAATTGTGGAACTGAGGGCAGTTTTGAGGGTCCCCAACAGAACCTCCAAATGTTAGCTTCTACTAATTTCTAAGTGATTGCTCTATTGTTTTTTGAGGATGCCTTCAGGCATAAATTGCTCCATAGTTTTACCCAACATTTTGGCCTCACCGGCCTGGAGTAGATCTCCTGTTGCACTGATCGAGGAAAGGGGTGGGACTAGGTTGTGGTTAAGATGCCATAAACTCTTACTGTTCTTAATAAGAGTAGTAGATTTTCTTGAATAAATATTTCCTCATTTAAAATTTCCAGAGACAAGTGGTTGCTTTTAACTTATTATTTATAATTTTTATAATTTTCATAATTGAAATGGTTACTTCACTGGGGAAGTATTTCCTGAGCTCCTTCATACCATCATTTTGGAAGTCCTATTTCTAATCATATCATTATTACATCCAAAATTGCCAAAAACTCTCTAATTTCTATCACAATGAAAGCTATATTCTTTAGCTTGATTTTCAAGGCCCTCTATAATTAAGACCCATAAGGTGTCACCATAACCATGACAGGATGAGTCCCATGTTGCTCAAGCATTTCTCATGCTGTTTGCTCTGTTGAAACTTTCATCTCCTTTCGTACCATAACATATATGCACATTCCTTATCATGTCAATATAAATACCCATTTTTTGTATTCCTTGCTCATTTTCCAGCTCACAGTTGCCTCCTCCTAAAAGATGTGTTAGAATTTTAAGACACCAATCACTTTATATTTTTCTAATTGTGGACAAGTATTAATAAATGCTATCATTCACTGAAGATAGCACAATACCTGCCACATACGAGGGCCCTCTGGAAATAGTTCCCATTCCATGAACAAATAGCTGAAGGAGAACAAATCATGGCCAAAAGAGTGACAAAAGTCAGGACTTCACCATTTAGAGAGCACTTTCTCACATAGGTGTCCCATTCGCTTGTCCCAGCAGCCAAGTCAGCCAAGGTTGTCACCAACACTCCCATGAGGAAATTAAGGCTTTTAAGTTTAAGATTCCTACCTAAGACCATACTGAGATACTGAGTAGCCATTGCAGATCTGAGTTCAAGCCTGTGCTCTTTAAGAACCAGACTCTTTCTGTAATGAAAGGAATCAGGAAAAGAAAGCGCCTTCTACCACGGAGCCTGCTCATTTTTCAATTAGAAAGGAATACGGGCAGTTGAACAATAAGGACAGAAAGATAAGGAGACCCCTTTCTGACATTTTTTGCTTAGATATCTAAAATGTAAACTTAAGTCTTCAGTAATGAATGTTGGTTATATAATAGGAACAAAGTAGGTCTATTCTGCACAAAAATGCTCTGTGCTAACCTAACCACATGGCCATTTTATTACAGTGACTATGTTGTTTGGAAAAATAACTCATTCCACTGTAGATTAGAGATAAGTGACTGCAGGATGTGGAGCGAAAAGGGGAACTTTTGTTGTATGTATGAGCAAGGCTAAGGTCGGGCAAGAATGGCCTGAAGAGAAGGATTTGAGAAAGAATTAACTTCTGGGTGATGGTACCTATTATTTAAAATGATTTGTCGCCTTTGTTTTAGTCGCTGAGTCACCTGTGTAGCCATTCTTTCACAGCCCTTTACTGTGAGAAAAGTCCCATTTAACAGACGCTCAACAGATTTTGTTCACAACCACACTTGGCATTGTGTCTGATTCCTCCACTTAAACAGGAAGTTATCAACAGACAGAGTTGTTTTTTTATAGGTTTTGATTAAGAGGTTGAAAAATATATCTTTATCCAGCATCCTCAGAGGCAGAATCAATATCATAACACAGTACCTTGAGCCTCCCTGTGCCCACTTCAAAATGGGCATAATATTGTTATGTATGTATTGCCCTAAAGATTGAAAAAAATTATGTGAACATTTCTAGCAAAGTGCCTGGCACATTAGGTACTCAAGAGGGTTCTTAAAAAGAAAAAAAA